>JAADWX010000086.1:0-48124 GCA_023336405.1 Globisporangium echinulatum | reverse complement strand
GCACGACGACAGCGACTGTGAGTGCGACGCCGAGCCACCGGTGGAACTTGACCATGCGCTCGAACGAGCTGCGAAAGAAGATGTGCCAGAGCGGTACGCGCGACACCGGCAGCAGTAGGAACATGAGTGTCAGCAGCACGATCTGACCCGATACGACAGTCTTGGTCTCGTCTGTAAGCAGCGCGACGAGCACCACGACGGCAGCTGCAAACAGAAGCACAATGAACACTTCGCCGACGCGCAGGTCAGCAAGCGCTTGACGGCCCATTGTGAGTGGATTGGTGACTGCGCTGTTTGTCGTCGCTTTGACTGGCGGTCGCGCGACTGTATGCTGCAGCAGCACGCGACCGACTGGCGACGTGGGCAGCGCTGTTGTGACGAGCAGCCCAGCGAGCACCATGGCGGCAAACGTCGCGCCACCGACGATCGCCGCACAGTTCTTGTCGCTGCAGAACCGCGTGGACGACGTTGTCGATGTCGACGACCCGCCAGCTCCTGGTGTATTGGCTGTGCCGTCGGCGCTGCCAAACGTGTACGTCGCCGAGCCCATGGTCCCAGAGCGATGGGCCGAGATCGGCCACGACGATCCGTACGCCCAGATGAAGTTTGCTTTTGCACCGGCTGCGATCGCGACTTCGGTCGACGACGCGGCTGCGAGTGTGCGCTGGTAGCTGAACGTCATTGCTGACGGACTCGCCGAGCCGAGCACGAACGCCAATTGGTCCGCGTTCTTGGACACCTGCGAGCGCGAGTAGCCGCCGAGCACATACGACTCGGGCGTGCCGACCGACGACTGGAAGAGCATGACGCTCTTTGTTGGCGAGCTCACCATTGAGTTCGACGTTGCGAGTCCGACGGCAAACCACGCAGCACCTGATGCTGTTGACGATGAGAGCGCAAACTCGAGGCAGACCTGGTCGCCCTTGATGAGCGACTTGACCGACACGGGACTCGATGCGAGCGCCGTAGCGGTGAGCGCCTGGAACTCGGCGCTCGAGCAGATCTCGGAGCTCGTGACTGCAGCACGTGACGGTGACATTGCAGTCGCAGCGACAGCGCCGAGCAGCAGCAGTCGCCGCATGGCGCGAGCTATTGTCGTCATTGCGATCAAGAGACTTGTGTGTATGCGTGTGAAAAAGATCGATGAGAAGCGTGCGCTCGTGGTCGCGAATTCGCAAGTGAGCAGCTCCGACGACTCACTCGCGACTCGCCATCATCTGCTCAATTGTCCCGCACCATTCTTGCCTGTACTGAACTCCGTAATCAAGTTGTCACGTTCTGACGGTGCTGTACTTCCCACACTTCTGAGTCACACGGCTCTCTCAGCATACAAACATCAAGTCATGTTAATCGCGTTTGGCGTCTCTCGAGTTCATGCACATCACAAGAAACGAAGGACCTCGACGTCTGCGCTGCTTTCGATCGCTTCAACATCGAGCTGTCGTCGTTCAGAGACGATGTTGCTACGTCACTTACTATCAGGCTCGAGCTCGAGCTCTTCATGGCGTGCAACGCTGCTGCTGCCGTAGTCAACCGAACAAGCGCCGTGGTGGCGTAGGACACATGCTCGTGCACGCAATGAACGGAAGGATCGTGATTCGTCTTTAGACGAGCAAGCACGTATTGATAGCTGTTAGCGTATGCAGGGGGGTTTCAGGTGTGTAGTAGTGTCACTTGCCCATCGCCTGGTCGGTTCCTGAAGGATTGTGAGCACCGAACGAATACTAGTACGACGTCTGCTGCCGTCGGAGATGGTTGCTCACGTCCATCGCAAGGCGAGTCAAAGCGGATCAAATGCGTCAAATCGCACTCGCACAGAGCTGGCACTCGATGCTACGAGTCGTGTGGGATCGACATGGGCGTGATGACGACGAACAACAACCAAACAGCAGCCAGTCAACTAGCCATCGACCGAGTGGATTTTGCTGCTGTGGACGTGCTGATTGATGACACCCAAGTGGTCGTGAACACGACGCAATCACCCGCTTCCGAGTCGGTTGCTCAAGTACTGTGACGTTGCGACCTCGTGTCTCTTTGACAAACTCTTTCTTCCTCTACTGCTGATACGGGTGATGATAGGGACATCGACAAGCTAGTTGTGTTGGTGGCGCCGAAGTGCGTAGTACGCCATGATCGCGACCGTGCGCATCGTCGCAGCAGTGAACGAGAAGCTAAAGTAGGTGTTGGCGAGGTCCGTGACCTCGTGCGGCGCAGGCTTTGCAACAACAGAAGTAGTAGTAGTAGTCGCAGGGCTGCATCGTGTCGGCGTTGTTGCGTCCGACTTGTCCGATTTGCTTGAAGCTGACTTGCTCGACGCTGAGGTACTCGACGCCAGCTTGCTGCTCGACTGCGTCGCCACTGCTGTCGGTGTTGTGGATGGTGTCGCCACTGCTGTCGGTGTTGTGGATGGTGTCGCAACTGCTGTTGCCACTGCTGTTGACACTGCTGTCGGTGCTATGGCCGATGAGTGCGAGACGCGACAGCGTACAAACATGCGCTCCGTCGGCGACACGCCAGTCGTGACTGCGTCGAGATAACTCGATGGCCGCACGTCGTCTGCCTTGCTGCTGCTTCCGTGGCTGTGGCGACGTGGGTGGCGCCCTGCTTTCGCGTCCTCTGTGGCGGTTGTGAGCGCCTCGAACGAAGGGCGCTTGGTCTGCCTCGCACTCTTGCGAGGCGCAAGTGTGTGCGGTCGGATCGAGACGACAGGGCCGTGGGTGCGCGCGTGCGAGCTGGAGCGCGCCATCGCAACACGAGACGTCACGCCAGAAGCAGGTCGAACAGCTGCAGCTGTCTCTTCGCCGGTCCGTTGCTGCTGCTGACTGTCATCGGCGTCGTCCGCGCGAGTCGCATCGCGTTCTGCAGATATCGACTCGACTGTAACGTCGTCACGATCTGCAGTGAGCGCCACGCCCGCTCGAGTCTGCTGGTCAAGATCCTGCTGGTTAAGAGCGTACGCTGGAGCAGCAGCAGGCTCAACCACGTCCGTGTGTGCGGCGACTTCGCTCGTGTGCACTGGACTGCTTAGCGTCGCGGCGACTGGGTCACTTGAAGCCGCGGTAACTGGTTCGCTCGGTGTCTGCAGCGACGCGCTCAGCTGGAGCTCTTGCTTCACGAGCAGGAACTGCAGCCCAGGACGACGTGCGCGTAAGCTCTCAACACACACTTGCCAAGCAGCACTGAGGACGGATGAACAACAACATACACAAAGTACACAGACACACCTCGACGTCACTGAAGAGCACGTCGTGGTAGAGCACGAGCACGTGCAACAATGCGATCGCGAGCGCGTCGTGCCGCGGATCTTTGCGGGTACACTAATCACACACAGAGAGGCATCGTGAGCACCACGCGTGCTTGTAGCGTGCAGCCTACAGACTAGACTGATCGACCGCTACACAACACGCACCAGGAACTCGAGCTCCGAGCAGTCGTTAAAGACGAGGTGGTGCTTGTCCTGGATCGTCCTTGCGAGATCATGCACAACGCGCACGACCGCCATCGCGTGCCAGAGCGCAAGTAGCCGAAAGAGACAGAGCTTCTCGTCGCGCGCAAGCTCGTTCAAGAGCGCGCGCACTTCGAGCAGCGCGTGCAGCGACGCGGGGATACCGAGACTGAGCGTTTGCAGCGACTGGCGCTTGTGCTTGGCGTACAGCGCGGCGTCAACGAGCGGTCCGCGCATGCTGAGGAAACTCACGTCCACGAGTTCGTTCAGTAGCGCAAACGTCTCGGTGCGCGGCAGATCTGCGACGTGGGTCGCAAGGATCGTCGCGACACTGTCGCGTGCGTGCTGTGGTTCGTCGTCGAGCGCAGTCGCAGATGCCGACGCGCGGTCGTCGTCGCAACGAAAGCCGCACGCCTCACCGCGCTCTTTCTGGGCTGCATCGAGTAGCTGCACGTACAGCAGCTTGGCGCGCCGCGTCATCGAGGGATCAATCGGCGGACTCACAGCGTCGTCGTATGCACCGAACGCGTTGATCGCGTGGAAGAGCGCCGTGACAGCTGTTGAGAGCACCTGTGTGCACGCACCGAACGCGCGACGCGCAGCGCTCTCGCCCGATTCTGGTGAGATTGCGGCTGCATGCAGCTGCTGGTAGTGGTGGTGTGCAGCCTCCTGATTCGGATGCGACGACGAGCGCTGGAAGAACTGCCGGAGGTTTGTGAAGTGGTCGCCAATATTACTGCTACTCGTGCTGCTCGTGAGCTTGGGCGGCGGCGGGCGCGACATCGTTGGGAATGAAGGAAGTGCTGCCGCAAGCAGCAGCAGCAGTGGATGTCGTAGCAATCGTGATCGTGTTGGTATCGAGTGGAGCTCCAGACGGTTTGAAGAGCGAGAAAGACAGTGGCGACGCCTCACGAGCGCAGCCACAAAGTACCGGATGCTTCTACAATTTCGAGTGAGACTATGGAACGGAGCGCAGGACTTCGTACGGCTACAGATCAAATCCAACGCTCTGTGAGACTTTGTACTCGGAGCGCAACGCCGTAGCGACAGCGCTCCGACAATGTTGGCCCATAGCAGCTGTACTAAACAATAGGTCACTGAGTCGATGTTGGACGAAGAACCTGTGCCCAAAGCAAGCGGATGCTCATGTAGTACACGAGTGTGCATGTACTACATATACATATGTGTGTGCATGGTCGCTAGCCTACCCGAGCGCGAGCGAGATGAGGTCGCACTGCGGGTTGAGCACGACTTTGCTCAGCAAGCCCTCTTTCGACGCAATGCTCATGTTGAGCTGCTCCAGTGGCTTGCGCAGCAGCTCGACGTTTGTCGCAAACGCGTTCGAGCCCGTGAGCCAAAACTGCGAGTTCCCGAGCACAACGCCTTTGAGCATCTTTGCAATGATCGGTAGCTGCAACGTCGAGTTGGCCATCACGACGTCAAAGAGCTGCTGCGACGGCCCGCGTGGGATCCCAAGCGTTGGGAGTTGCGACAGCGCGTAGCCCAAGTAGTCTTGCTCGTAGTAGAGCGAGAGATTGAGCGCACCAATGCCGCCGAGGCCGACGGCTGCAGCGTTCGTGACTGTCGCGTTGATCGCGATCTCGATCGCTGCGCTGCTACAGCTCTTGACTGCCATCATGTTGATCGTCGTCGCCGGTGCTGCAAAGTTGTGAAGCGCTGCGACCTCGAGCGTCCGGTCAAACTTCAGGCCACCCTTCGAGAGCCCAAACGCATGTGCTTTGAGTCGTGCCGACGCGTCGACTGTGATCGCCTTTTCAGTCACGAGCGCCGACGCCATGCGTTCAAACACGTCGGCACTCGAGACGATCGCGTCGCCTGTGATCACGAGGTCGTACACCTGTTTGCCTTTCTTCAGGTCGAGTGCTGGGAGGTCGACAGTTGCAAACGCATTGCCGCTATACAGCAGCTTTGCTGTCGTTGCGTCGGTCGTTGCGTGGATGTGCAGGTCGTGCGTGAGGCGGAGACTCAGGTTCACGCCGAGTGTACGGACGCCAGCGCCGCTCTCGACACGTACGATGTCGAGGTGGTTCAGTGTGATTGCGACCTTGTCGGCGTTGTTCTGGAACAGCGGGACAGCGACTGCGAACCAGAGAATGAGCAGCACGAGTCCGATTGCAATGAGCACCGAGCCAACGATCGCGCCGAGCCACTTGCGCTTTGTGAGGCGCCACACAATGAATCTCTTCTTCGTCTTGTCGTCTCCTGCGCTCTGCTCTTTGTGCTCTTTGTCAATGTCGCCTGGTGCTGCCATCTCGACTTTGAGCGCTTGATCGTCCGAGTCGCGGTAGAACGCGTCAGCAGGGCTCCTCGCGTCGTGTTCCGTCATGTTCGTTGGTGTTGGCGTTGTTGTCGTTGAGAATGTCGGCTGCCTCTTGGCAGCACCACGTTCGCACTGGATTGCTCTCGTGTGCTCTTGGCACAAAGACGGCGAATGAAGTCGCGTGTTGGGTAAGTGAGCAGAGCGAACAGACGATGAACGCTGCAGCAGCTCCGTTCGCGATCCATTCATCAAGCGAGTGTTTAACACATGGCGTTTGGTCGTGACAGCGACAGTTTGTGCATGAGAATAGGGTCAGTGTTTTGTTGACCATGTTACACTTGAATTCTCTCAATGTAATTCTATCAGCTGCATTTCATTCGATACCTTTTCTGGTATTCACTCCTCTCATGCATTATGTTGTCAACTTCAAGCGTCTCTTTGACCTCATTACATTTGCATTCTCTCATTTTTTATCCTACCAGCTCATTCGATACATGATATATTTCAATTTCCTCTGTTGTATGATATTGATAACTATGCACAAACTATCAACGAGACGATTGGCTTTATTCGATCCAGCTCGCCAGCGGTTGGTTAATGATGTGATGTGTGCCATCGCACACACGGCACACTATTTACTTTGAGAAGGTTGGCTTGATGTGGTTCAGAGCGCCACCATTGCCGTGACAATGACCAAATGACCAGTGCGATGATTACGACTGCGATTTTACAGCCTCTCAACGTGTCGTCCACGCATCGATCGCAGAACATTTGTGCTTTCTTCGCACCAAATCGAGCAAATTAAACAAAACCCGCGGAAAAACTATTATATTGAAGTATCAGTGAATATCGATTTTAGCAACGAACGTATTAAATATGCAAACTACGGTATGCTGACTATGGAGCAAGGCTGTATACATAAATACAATGGCAAGATCAGACGTTTAGGAGCCAAAAGATAGGGTATATTTCGTGCACTTTCAACAACCTTTTTTGACTTCCGGACAAATTGAAAAGTAAATATATAATTGTGCGCCACACACAGATTTTTGGAACAATTGGTATTTCAAGCGGATTAAGACAATCGCGTTGATAGGGATAACAGTCCATAATGACCCGTGCGACGACTAAAACTACAATTTTCCAACTTCTCTACAAATCATCCTGCGCCAATTGAACACATGCAAAATTTGTGACGACGATTTTCCAGCCTATCGACATATCTTCTCCACGCAGATCGCAGAATTTTAGAGTTCGTGACAACCACATCAAGCGACGATTTGCAAAAAATTCTCAAAAATGTAAATTTAACAATATCGTTTGAGCACCGAATTTATCATGATGCAAACTTTGGTATGCTGACTGAGCAAGTCTTAATACATAAATACATTGATAAGATCGGTATGGTTGTATAACAGATAAACGAGACGTAAGAGAATCAACCTGATGTCGCAGTCTCGAAGAGCAATCGCACAGAATATAGTGCCAGATGAGCCATAGAAACAGATGCCATCGATGCAGCTGCGTTATCGGTTGCCGCGCGGCAAGCGTCACTGATATTGTTCGCAGTGTTCTGCTTCATGTGTTGAAATGGAAGTGCTTAATCACACACACCTATGGCGCCCTTCGCATATTAATATCATTACAAATGCGCTTACTTTTGTCGCTGCTGTAAGACATAAACGCCGCTGTCACTGATGGTCATATGTCAACTGTTTAACGGTTTAGCGACGCGTACGCACCATTCAAAGACAAGCAAGTAATGTACTTAATGCAACCTCGGAAGTCGCTGGAGCAACCTAGCGAGTTGCGTCATCAGTTGAAGGGTTACAATGCGACTTCAATATTATTTATTTCGTCTGTGCGACTTGACGATTGGTGGCGCCGCTGTGAAATGATTTAGCCTGAACAATCCCATCACCATCTCTTATGCGCCATTAAATCATGGACGCATATACATGAGCTCCTGTCACATGGGCGTACATACACGTGATTGTCACCGACAAATTAAATGCCATGTTCACTATACCATTCTAGTAGTAGTTTCAGTCAAGATTATGTCAAAATGTCTTGAGAGAAGCATTCAACAATGATAAACGCCTGGGCGATGGCTTATATGGATTCCGATCAGAATGGAAATATGCATGTTTTTGAACTGTGACCTTGACAAATGCAGTGTCAGCAAGTGTATATACCGCTCGAAAAATTTCTTCTGTGGCGCCGCATTGGAAACATAGACATGAAATCTGTCGCTGTGACAAAAACTAACTCGGTCAATTTGTTAACAGAGAGGTGACAAGCGCACCAACGATTCGGATGCGCTTCGCTCGCAGCGATGTTTCAGCTTGAGGTCGCCGGCGAGTGCCAGCTGGAGCGTAGATACAGAGGATGTCGTCAAATCGTCGCCCGAGTCACTACTCTGCCACGCTCTTTTCGGTATACAATGAGGAACTGCGTGGCACAAAACTAACAAACATCGAGGCCGCTCACTGCTCAACTTGTGAATCGGAAAAAAATACGTCACGGTTATGTAAGTTATGAATGTACCACAGAATCACGACTACAGAAAAGATAAGGAGAAATATGATAGCGATCGTTTTCAGAATCTACGTGTGATATTCGGATAATAGACCAGTTAGACACAGAGATTTTATTAGTCTGGTGTCATGAGAACGTTTTCAATACAAGTCGGTGCAGTTAAGTGAATCTTGCATCTGTAAATAAGAGAGGAGGCAATCTATCAGTATTTCAAAATGGTTAGGACAACGGTATGTTAAATTTATACAATTTTCATTTATTGCCATCGTTACTCAAAAGGTCTATTTTAGGCGCTCGCTAAATTAGAATGTTTGTGTAATTCTGACTGCATGAGTCTCAAATCTAGGAATACGTCGAATAATTAAGTATCAGTCAAGTGCGTTTGATAATCAAGCGCTCCGTTTGCCAACGTTAGAATGGACAAACACTAACGTTTGGCGTAATTTTAATGCAACTGTCTAATCACCTGTTGACTGTCGCGACTAGCGTCTCGACAGCTGCAGAACAGCAACAACAAAGCGATGATGTTTCGTTCGCAGTGACGAGCGATCAAGGACGACGCGACTATTGTAAAACAGCTTTACAGTTTGAGCCTACATACAGCGGTTGTATGTATGCAGCCGCCACGTATGCTTTTAACTTCCAACAGAGATGGATTTACTATAATTACATATAGTTTAGCACTCCGATTAATGACCGATTTGACGAATGATTTTTGCTTATATCGGGCTGTTTTGATTCGGATAATTTGTTGGCGATAACAACATACTGTAACATATATTTTAGGTGCACGTTTAACTGGATAGAATATTGAATATTGTCGTTTAATAGCGTGTGATGTTCATGAGAACAAGTCATACAGCTGCAACGTCTGCTTACACACGAGAGCCGATGAAGCAAACTGGATGACAAAGAAATGTCTACTGTGGTTTATAAAGCACATTGCGACGCTGCCAAGCGAGCGCAATGAGCAGCTGCGCGAGCTATGATCTGCGCAGGCGTGCCCAGCGACCGAGTTTTACTGAGTGGAGATCGCAACATCTGACCAGGAGGTTGTATTTCAAACCGTGGCCAAATATCAAAAGGCTAAAGTACTTATATCATTGTAGTACTTGATTGGTCAACTGATATATCGCATTGTATCACTCTTTATTCGACCGTTTGCTCATCCATGTGAAAATAGGCCGCACAGCGCACGAGCACACGAGCCCACTGAGAATCACTTTGACAGCTCCCATGTTGCGCCGACAAGCTCAGCTGTGCGCACCAGCGTCTCGTGTGCGTGCGCATGCAGCTCGTCGAGCGAGCCGTCGTTGTGGACAACCAAGTCTGCGCGCTTCACTTTCTCCTGCTCGGATACAACACGCACATGTCGTCACGTAGTCAGTCACGGAGTCAGCAACGCCACGGTTGCAATCGATCGCTACACATCGCACTGTAAACACACGTGTTCGCATCTCGGTACAACAAAGAGATCGTCCCACAAGCACATACATGCAGTTTCATCTGCGACTGGATGCGCTTCTCGGCGTCTTCGCGGCTGATGCCGTCGCGCTGTTCGAGTCGCGCGAGCTCGTTTTCTTCCGAGCACGCGACGACGATCGTCGGGAAGCAAAAGTGCTCGAGGAACGCGGTCTCGAAAAGCAGCGGTGCGTCCAGGACTACGAGCCGCTTGCGCAGCACGAGCCGGTTGTACACGAGCTGTTTCGCCATCTCCCAAATGATGAATTTCTGTTGGCGCACAACACGTGTGAGTCAAGCAGAGCATACAAACAAGCAGATAGACAGTCGATTGAGTCAGCACGACAGATTTATACAAGAGACCGAGCCGAACCAATCTGAGCCGACACTAGCCCAGCCAATCCAAGCCGAGCTAATCCGAGCCAAGTCGACACGAGCCGAGCCGATTCGAGCCAAGACGAGCAATACGTACGTGCGTGCAGGCGTTCAGTCGCTTGCGCTTCTCCGGGTCGCTGAAGATGATCGACCCGAGCTTTGCGCGGTTGAGCGTCTTGTCGACGTCGTTGATCACGTCGGTGCCAAAGACCTTGACGATCTCGTTGTACGCGCCTTGGCCCGGCATGACGACCTGCCGCGCGATCACGTCGGCGTCGACGATCACGGCGCCGGCTTCGCGAAAGATCGCCGACACCGTGCTCTTGCCGGTCGAGATGCCGCCCGTGAGGCCGACGCCGACGAGCGACGCGCCGAGCATGCTGCCAGCTACGTGTCCAGCGAGGAGTGCCACTGCTTGCTGCCACGGGAACTGTCATTACACACACAAGAGTGCGTGCAATATACGTCATACGTTATCGTGAGCAAACAGACGCACTATGCGCTCACATACTCGCATGTGCTGTCAGCGCAAGCAAACACTCGGCACGTCATTTGGAGCGACACGTACCAGTGGCGCAAGCAGCAGTGGCGCGAACGTCAGCGCCATGCGCTTGGGCGAGGAGTGCGCAAGCCGTTCCTTGACGAGCCCGGCTGGGATGCCAAGCACAAAGCCCACTGGTAGCAGCACGAGCTGCGATAGCATCAACATGCTCGCTGCGGCGGGTGGAAGAAGCGAGTGAGGTGGTGGCGCGAAGAGAGGCTGTTGTCGTGCGGCTCTGACCGACTGAGGTGGCAAGCTGACCTTGTGATTTCGACGTGTTTGTAGCGCTACCTTGATTTATTCACTATTGTTTCATGCCATCCGATTTGGTTGCACTCCAAGTTGCACTCATCCTCACTCGACAATTCGATCATCTCGACACTCACGATGGCGCTCGCTGACGCAGCGCACCTGCTCGAGTTCCTCGACGCAAAGGAGATCGCGCAGCTGCTCCATGCACGCAAGGACGCTGTGCAGCTCAATGCAGCCGTGTGGCACTGGATCGCTACGCGTGCACGCGCACACCTGCCCGAGCTCGAGCTGCCAGCATGGAGTCCGCGGGAGAGCGCAGCTGACTCGGCAGCGCTCGTCGCGCTGCTGCGGCGACTGCACGTCGTCATGACATGTGCGTGCATGTGTGTATATGTGTATGTACACACGCGCTCTGCCTACTCACATGCATTGCTCCTACCTGTGTGTCTATGGCCCATCCCAGATGCGTTCGACGTGCGCTTTGACGCGACTCAGCTCGGTCGTGACGTCCGCATCGCCGACGACGAACGACGCACAACAAACTGGGGGATCGCAGGCGGCTCGATCGTCGGTGACCGCATATGCGTTCCCAACGCTGTGAGCTACTGGGAAGTCGAAGGACTCAGCGACGGCAGCTACGTCGGCATCACAGAGGAGCCCACTAGTAGCTCGAGCACCAATGGCTTTCGCTTTGGCGGCGGCGCTCAGCAGGCAGGTTCGATGCGACTGCGATTGTTGTCGATGCCAACACCGGCATGCGACAACATGCCTGCAATCATGTACTGCGAGAGCGGGTTCATCACGAACGGCGCGTTCCGTGGGCCACGGCCGCGACTACCAGCAAACGTTGCGATCCTCCATGCGCAGCCGTTTGCCGAGCGCGACCGCGTCGGCGTGTTTGTCGATCTGCTGAACGGCGCGCTCGTGTTTTTGCGCAATGGCTGCGCACAGGGGCCAGTAATTGCAATCGACAGGTTCAAACAATACCGCCCTGTAGTGTCAGCGCGTCTGTGCTACAACCTCCGGCTCGTACGAAACGCCGAGCCGCCGTGGCGCAGCGTCATGGACTTTGGAACTGACGTCCCAGTGAAGCCAAATCGACAACACCAGGCCCAGGAGATAGAGCCAGCGACACAGTGTGATTTGGATTCGAAAGAGCCAGTGCTGCTGGTTGCACCAGACAGAAGCAACCAGGCCGATAATGACTGCGTGGCGTGATTCACGCCGTCGAGCCTTGAATCGTAATCACGATCTTGCGCTCGTGGCCACCGCCGTAGCCACCAGCGTTGCGGTGCTCACACAAGTAGATGCCTGCAATGTAGAAGAATAGTAAGGCAACAAGAGGTAAGGCGGTCAAAAAATGGAAAGACGAGGCGATTGACGTTACGTCACGTCACGTACACTATGAACTGTATACACCCACGCACCTTGCCACGTCCCGAGGTTGAACTTGCCGTTCGTGATCGGAATGTTGAGCGACGCGCCAATGAGCGTCGACTTGACGTGGCCCGGCATGTCGTCTATATGTATGCGTGACGGATGTCCATCCATGAGAGTGTGTATGCTGACGCTATAGCTAGTACAGCACATACAGAGCCGGTTGTATAAACGCACCGTCGCCTTCCATTGTGTGGCGAAAGATCTCTCTATAGCCAATGGAGCATTGTCATCCAGCACGTCACGTATGTCAGTGCAGCACGTACTATACAGCAGTAACAGACGCAATAGCAGTAGTACCGAAATGGTGCTCGCAAACGTACTTGTTCCACGTCTCTGGCACGATGCGGTTGAACGCAGCCTCCATGTCGGTGCTTTATTAGTATACAGACCGACCAAAGCGACAGCGACGCGAGCAGCAATCGACGATTATCGCGTGTGCGTCAGATCGCCAGCGCGTCATGCAGTCGTAATGCAGACATACACAAACACATACAGCGCACTCCTCACCGAACATCTGCGTCGCAGTTCTCGTTGATCGAGAGCGACGCCGACGTGTGCTTGATGAAGAGGTTCGCCATGCCGACCTTGACCCGCGCCATCTCGGGCAACTGTCGTACATACACATACATTGTCAAGAGCTAGTTCGCAGCATGTGCAGCTCACGAGCCGCGGCCGCGATATCGACTACACACCTGCTTCTCGATCTCGCGCGTCACCACTGCAGCACAACAACGACAGATGCGTCAGTTTGCCTTGCTGTCACAGCATCAGCACACGCACATGTAAGCAGTGGGATGCAAACTATGCGCACAGTTAGTGTGCATGCACGAAGCAAGTGGTAGTGTGCCGTACAGTGGAAGCCGCGGTTCGGCGCCGTGAGGCGGATCTCCTTCTGGAACCACGTCGCCATTGTTGCATGCAGTGCCGTTCGTGTCGTTTGCTTGGAAATTGAGTTGTGAACGCTCGTTCGAGGCTCTGCTTGGGCGAAATCCGATTCCGTGGCAGTAGACTCGATGGGAATCTATGATAGCTTTCGGATCCACGCTTTCGCACTACCTCTGCTGTATGATCAGCACACTGGATGATCGTTTGCAAAACCTGTGCTGACTTATCAATTGCCATCGTGACGCACATCAAGCGGTGTCGTCGCGCTCCAAGGTGCCGATAGGTGATAAGTGCACTGTGTGAACTGCTGATGATGAATGAGACGCATGACGTGTGACTGTTGTCGTTGCTGCTGCTGTTGTGAATCTCTATTGGTTGTTTATACACTTCGCGTCAGCGTACGCGCTTCATGGCGCGAGTCGTTCGTCGCATCTATCTATCTCACACTAGCGCTAGCACTGGCTTGGCGCAAGTGCTACTACCTGCTGCTGCTGAAAGTGCTGCGCATAGTAGCGGTCCATGAGCAATGCTTGCAATCGCAGGTCGCGTCGGCGCTCGGCAAAGTGCAGCGAGAGACCGCCCACACGCGCGCCAAACTGCAGCAGCAGTAACGTGACTTCGTAGTTCCCGAGCAGCGCCGCCGCGTCGATCGGGCTCGTGCCGTTCGCTTTCGCAAGCTGCGCGTTGGCGCCAGCAATGAGTAGCGTACGAACGACGTGGACGTGGCCCTTCTGGCTTGCAACAAACAGTGGCGTCGTGCCATTCGTTGTCTGTCGGTCAAAGTCGGCGCAGTGCTGGATCAGAAACTGCGCGACGTCGAGGTGCCCTTCCTCGCACGCAATGTACAGCGGCGTGAGCCCCGAGCGCGTCTGGTCGTCGATGCAAGCGCCTTTGCGCAGCAGCAAGCGCACGACGCGGAGGTGGCCCATGCGCGCTCCAATGTGGAGTGCAGTCGAGAGGTCGTCCATGCGTGCGTGGAGGTTCACGTGAGCGCGCACGAGGCGATCGACAATGCGGTGCTTGCCCTCCTGCGCGGCGATGTAGAGACACGAGACGCCGCCGTTTGGTCGCCGAAAGTTTGGGTTCGCACCACGCTGGAGCAACAGCTCGACGATCGCGTCGTGGCCCATCTGGCACGCGAGGTACAGCGGCGTGACACTGCTGTCCATGAGCACGTTCACGCTCAGGCCGCGCCGGTCGAGGATGTCGCCGACAATGCCCGTGTGCCCGCGCTCGCACGCGAGAAAGAGTGCCTGTACGAACTGGAGCTGCTCGCGCTGCGGCGACACCGAACTCCGCAGTGGCAACGCGACGCGCACATCGTCCGTGTCGGCGTCCAGGAGCCGCGCGACAACCGAGCGGTTGCCGTTCTTTGCAGCGACACACAGCGCTGTTGCACCACCGAGGATCGCGCAGTCGGTCTGTGCGCCACGCACCAGCAGCACATCGACAATGGCCTCCCAGTCCATCTCGCTCGCAATGTACAGCGGCGTCGCGAGACAGTACGTGCGCTTGTTGATGTCGGCACCGGCGCGCAGCAGCACGTGTACAGTATCGCTGAGGCCGTTCGTCGCCGCGACGCAGAGCGGCGACGCGCTGTCCTTGTCGGTCACGTCGACGTCCGCGCTGCCGCACGCGACGAGCTCTGGAATGACCTGTGTGAGTCTGTGCTCGCACGCAACGAGCAGCGCCGACGTCCACGTGCCGCGCTGCAGGGGCACGTTCAGCAATGCACGCGTGCCTTCGCTCAGCAGCGTACGCAGGAAGACAGTGCTGGGACGAGCGCTCGAGTCGCCAGTCTCGACCGTCTCAAGGCTGTCGCTGCTGGACGTCGCGAGTGTCGCTGCGAGCAGCGTCTTGCTGCGGAACTCAAACTCGCTGAGAAGTCCCTGGAGATGCGGCAAGTCGATCATCTCGTTTGCGACGACGAGCGCGAGGTCGTCGACGAGGTCGCGCCACTTGAGCTGCTCGAAGAGCTCGAGGTGCGCCGGTGTGTGCAGCGCATGAATCGTCGTGAGCGACGGGAACGCCGCGCTGACGTCTTGTACGAGTTGTAAGCTGACGCGCGTGTCGTAAAAGTCGAGCGTGGCGAGCGACGGGTGACGCCCCGTGATCTGCGACCTCGTGAACGCGCCTGTGATCTGCTTGCAGTGGCGCATCGAGACGCTCTGGAGCTTGAGCGACTGCGCGTTGAGCACCGAGAGAAGCCCAAAGTCGGTCACGTCGAGGCAGTCGTCAAAGCTGATGTGTTCGAGGTTCGACCAGAAGCACGATGCAAGCACGAGCAAGTCGCGGTCCGAGAGCGCGCGCTGACCCGAGAGGTCGAGATGGAGCACACGGCCGTAGTTGTGGATGACCGACCGGAACGCGCGATCGATCGTCGCGGGCGTGAGCGGCGACGTTCGCGACAGGTCGAGCTTGTCGAGGTCGAGAGTTCCCACGAGCTGCTTCCAGCCGCGAGAACAGCCACGCACGAGCTGGTGGTCGCGCACGTCGAGGTACGCAAATATGTGCCGCATGAGCCCCTCTTCTCTCAAGTGTGCGCGCAGGTCGCAGTCGCTTCGACGTTGCGGCAGCGGCGTTGGCTGCTGGGTCTGCACCTGCAGCTGCGACGCGCTCGAGCACGATGGAAACGCGTCGATCGCCGTGGCATCAGGACTCGGTAGTGGCGACGATGCGCGCGAGTCAGAGCCACTGACAGTACTGAGCTGGTACGCGACTCGTTTCTTGGGCTGGAACGCCAAGCCTTGCTCGCTGCCTGCCACTGTCGCCGAGGTCGTGCCCGAGACTCTGTCGAGCGACCGCTTCATCGTTGCGTTGCGCGGACGAACTGGCGAGTGCTGTGGTGACGTCGACGTCTGTGCGTACGACTGCTTGCGATGGTCGGCAAGCAGACAGGCAAGTGATGCAGACAGCGATACTTGGCAAGTACTCGTGTATACCGCCCGTGCGCGCACACGCAGCAGCGCGTGGTGGCCGCAAAGCGCGATACAGAGATAGTTCGGCAACAGGTTCAGAGGTCGTGGCATGGTCAGCTCCGAGCACCTGACATCGGTCAGAGGCGGCGACGTGGATCGCCCACATCTTGTCTCGCTTTCAGCTTGCCCTCAGTTTTGATGCCCTTAGAATAGACTGTATGCCATTCACGTCTAAGTCCTAGTTGGTGCCTCGACACTGCCTCGACTTTGACTCTTACCGCCATCAAGTCTATGTCGGACTGCGCGCGCACAGACCTACGAGCGTGATGGCTATTTGTCGTCGCAATGAAGCAAATGTTCAGGATGTTGCTGCCGACTTCGAGAGGATGAGTCCGAGTCGCGAGTCTATACTCGTATACTCCAGTGAGAGAATACAGCGCTGCCCTCACTCACGTGCGGTCGAGTGACTGATTGCTGTGGCGTCCTATCCTACCAACACACGCTCGCAAGAGCATCGATTCGAGAGCTGTCGTCGATGTCAATACTGTCAGATGTCCAGAGCACATAGGATGCTGACAAGACGTTACTGATCATATTCGTACGTTTTGACGTGCAACAGAGACCCCGAGTCTCCATGAGCGACGTGCTCGGATCACGACAAGGTAGTTCCATGGCGCTAAGTGATAATGATGGATGTCGTGTATTCAAAGTTTGACGTCAAAGTGCTCGCCGTTTAGTGCTCGGTGGTGACGGTAGTGCGCAACAGAGGACTCGGTGAGTCCGCGCGAGAGACTTAGTAACGCGATGCGGCGTGCGAGTTCGCTGTCGTCCGGTGCGAGCGCGAGTGCGCGTTGGTAGTGCAGCAACGCCTCAGGTGTGCGGCCGAGGCTCTCATACACTTTTGCGATGTTCCGGTGCATCGCTGGGTCCTGTGGCGCGTAGCGCACTGCAGACACGCAAAACGGTAGCGCCTCGGTGTATCTCCCCGTGCGTGCGAGCAGCGCTGCAACGTTTGCGTATGCGGGAGCAAACGTTGGGCACGACGTGATCACATCGAGCAGCTGTGTGTGCGCATCGTCTGTCTTGCCCTGCTGCATGAGCGCAAGTGCGTGCTCGTTCCAGACCTTTGGTCCGCCGTGCTGCGTGAGCGTTGCGATGCGTGCATGACGTGCGTGGCCATCGAGGTCACCAGCCGACTTGAGCAGCACTGCGAGGTGATGGTGCGCGTCAGCATCCATCGGGTTCTCTTCAGTTTTTTGTCGAAAGTGCGTGATCGCTTCCTGCCGCTTCATTGTCTGCGTGGTGGTAGCGCAGGTATGTCGTTGTCACGTAGGTGAGTCCGAGGCGCTGTTGTCACGATGATCGACTTGCTGAGCCGAGGTCTGGAGCGTCTACATACAGTATGTTGAAGCCATCATCAGTTTTTGAGAATCAATCCATCTAAAGTTAGACATGATAGATATAAACTGGTAGTTGTGAAAATACTGTGTTGATGCTTAACATTTGTGTGGCTCACTACACGATATATGATCAACCAATCAGGGGTTCAACAATGTTCAAAGTAGTGCACCAATTTCCCGATATTTCATCCAATTTCTACTTTCGTAGTTTATAGTATATAGTTTTGTTTAATTCCGCATAACTTGCACGATACTTGCACCTGACGCTTTTTAAACGAAACGCGCGCTCATTTCGTCCTGCATCAGCAAACAACAGCAACAAACAAGCACAAGTGCTGCACCTTCGTCGTCTCACTTGCTTGCTTTGCGTAAGTCTCGTTACGCACAACACACGGCGATCAAGATTAGCAAGACCAACTAGACCACCAACCAGCAAGCAAGTGACCAACAACGTAGCGCAATGGTAACGACGGACGGCGACTTTGACGAGAGCTTCTTCGAAGCGCCGGCAGGCAGTCACGAGAGCGATGCAGCAGGCTCGGCGCCATCGACGCCTGTCAACGCAAAACGCAAGCGCGGGCCTATGAACTCACCAGGTACGGTCAATGACGAAGACGAGGTCGCGCGGCGTCGTCGACGGCGTCAGTCACTCGCATTCGCGCAGCGCCGCAAGTCGCTCACGCTCACGAGCAGCGGCGGCAAGCAAAAGACGAGCGACGACACGAGCACAGCACCCGCGAGCGGGGGCGGCACGGTGTCGCGCACGACGACGTTTGCGCGCACAACGAGCATGGCTACTGGCAGCAACAACCGGCAGTACATCAGCGACATGTACTCGACGATCATCAAGATGTCGTCCGAGAACGTACGTATGCACGTGCCTGCTTGTTTGTTTGTATACGTATTTGTATGGGCAAGTGCTCTGCGGAACTGACAGCCGCACACACACGTCGCAATAGAAAATCAACGTCAAGAACTCGTGGTCGCTCCACTTGATCGACCACATGGAGGACATCCTCGGCTCGTCGCGGTGCGTCGATGCGTATCCGCTATCGTATTGCTGAGTAGCTTCATATACATATCCGCTGAAGTACGTTCTCTTCGTTTTCTCCACATACACATACATACGTATATCCAAACAGCAAGGAGGACGAAGAAGACGCCGACGACACGTACAACTTTCAGAAAGCAAGCTGTACGCTCGACGCGAGCATCAAGATCTACTCGTACCGCGTCGACGACACATGGAACTCGTCGTACAAGATCCTCGAGAACCTCTCGCGCACGGACGACAAGGGCAGCAAGCAGCAAGGTGGTGCGTCCGTGTGTGTCTGGTGCCATCCAGTGGCTGTTACTTTGCATATATATACTAACTCGCTACTTCACCACCATGTCTGTTGATCCAGCCGACTCGGACGACGACGACGACGCAGACGACGCCAAAGTTACGCGCAAGGCTGCGCGCAAGTCGCACGCCGCGGTCCGGACGATCGAAAAAAACTTGAACAACATCAACCTCAAGAGCTACGAGCTCGAGTTCGAGGCCGACCCGCTCTTTCACAAGATGTCGCAGTCGTTCGACGAAGGCGGCGCGAAGGGCATGCTGCTCGCCAACCTCGGCGTGTACGACGGCTGCAAGATCCTGCTCAACTCGTCCGACGTTGGCGTGTCGACACGCAAGCCACTCGATGCAGCTGCGACCGACGTGAAGACCGAGAAAGCCAGTGTAGCTACAGCCGAGTCAGCGGCTATCGATGCCGACTCGACAGCAGACACGACAGCGAGTGACGTGACGATCAAGACTGAGCGCTCGGACCCCGCAAAGCGCATCAACTTGTCGGCGTTTGGTCCGCTCGCGTGCTTCACGGAGGACGTACTGGTGCGTAGTGGCTCGAGTCCACCGCTTCATGCGCTGACAGACTGACAGACTGATTGTTTAACTGACTCACTGACTTGTCGCTGCTGTGAATCGCTCTTGCTAGTCGTTCGAGGTGTGTCCGCCGCTCGGTCGTCTGTACGAGCAACTTGACGAGTACTATGGCGACGAAGCGCCGCAGCTCAAGGTCAAGACGACGAGCGAGCACTTGATCAAGACGCCGGTCAAGCCGAATCGTCTGTCGCTCAATGATCCAATGACGCCTGTACGTGCGCGCCTCGACTTTGACGACTTTGACGACGCGTCGCAGCCGACGATGGACGTGATCGCCGAGGTTGATGAGGACGCGGCCGAGGCTGCTGACATGGATGTCGAAATGGACAACGCTGAGGCAGCAGCAAACGACTTTGAGTTTGGCGGTGATGATGGCGATGACAACGAGGACGCTACTGGCGACGTGAGTCAAGTCGACGGTTCACAGCTCGCCGACGGCAGCAGCAGCCAAGTCGCAATGAGCCAGACGCTCGAGACCGAGTTTGGCGACGCGCCGCCGCCCGACGTGCTCGACGTGACGGCAAACGCGGCCGACTTTTTCAAGTCGCGCGCTGCGCTGAACAGCGCAGCCGGCGGTTCGTCGGGCCGCGACGACACTGTCGCGTACACGATGATGATCGAGAATGCGCTGCTGCGATCGGCAGCTGGCGGCAACGGTGACGACGGCAGCGGCGCGAGCGACTACTCGTACTTTGACGTCAAGATGCTGCGCAACTGGGCTGGACCAGCGCACTGGAAGTTTCCAGCTGTGCGCCGCGTGCAGGCCAAGACGCAGCAGCAGCTTCAGGTCACTGAGGGCAGCACCGTGAGCGACGAGCTCGCGCTCATTGAAGCGTCCGACAACGAAGAGGATAACGGTGGAGACAACGCAGGTGCAGGCAAGAGCGCAGGTGCCAAGGCGCGTGCTGCTGCTGCAGCAGCCAAGAAGTCGGGCGTAAGCGACGCGAAGAGCCACGTGATCGACTTCTTTGCAGCCGACGAGCCGGACTTGAAGATCGCGTTCAAGCAGCCGCGTGCTGCAAGTGCGATCACGATGTCGAAGATCATTGCCAAGCGCCAGGGCGAAAAGGCCGCCGAGCTCGTGTTTCCCGTCGACTCGCACGTTGAGCTGAGTGTGTTCTTCCAGCATTTTATGAAACCGAAGCTGCGGTTCTTCAAGCGCCCGCTCGGCCACGCAGCCGAGCAGAACGACTTTGTCTCGAGCGCGCTCGACGCGACGTACCGCGACGCTGACGCGTTCGCTGGCGCCGATGCGCGTGGTGGCAATAGCGACGACGAGGCGCGTGGCATTGGCAGTGGCGGCGACTTTAGCGGCGGCGACTTTAGTGGCGGCGACGACTACGACTATGGCGGCACCGACGACAACGATGACGACGAGCTGTACTCTACAGAGGGCTTGATCGCCGCCGGTCGCGTCGTTGAGAAGATCGACGTGCACTACGAGCGCTTTGCAAAGCGCGTCGACGTCAAGAAGCTCAAGCACAACATCTGGAGCCACCTCGAGCACGAGACCAAGCTGCTTGGTGATAACGACGCGGCAGCAGCCGAAGCGGCGCGTGTCGCCGCTGAAGTCGACGCGCTGAGCGACACATTTGAGGCGCAGACGTCGATAACCGAGCCACCGACGACGTTCGAGAGCGTCGTGCAGCGCGTGTCGGACCGAGTGCGTTGCGCTGCGCTGTGTGTGTTTGCTGTGGGGACGATGACGGTTGGACCTACGAACTGACGAACTGTATGTCGCTCAATGTATGTGTATGTGCTTGTGACGCGTGCAGGTGCCGCCGGACGTGACCGTGTCGTTCTACTTTATCTGCATGCTCCATCTCGCGAACGAGAAGGGCTTGGAGCTCCAGGGCCAGGACGACCTGCGCAACTTTACGATCCGGAAGGAAGCAACCGACGCGGCGTGAGGGCGAAGTTGTCACGTCGCGCGACCCTACACATCCGTCCGTCCGTCCTTCCTTTCAGTCACTCGTCTGTCTGTCTGTCTGTCTGTCTGTCAGTCCACCACTGGCAGACAGATCCGATACACAGCAAGACGTATACGCAAGCACTGTAATCCCATGTGAATACCTCCCATCGCCATGGCTACTGCTGATGAGTGGATGAGTAGATGCGTGAATGCGTCAATGCGCTCTGTGTATCTGTGTGCATTAGATAGAGCGACTGCAGTGCCTGTGCTTGCGTCGTCAGAGCTTCCAGCCGCGCTTGACAGCGCTCACGTCCTGCTCGTCGGCCGCGCTGCTGTCAGCGTCGAGCAAACGCGCGTGCTCGAGCGCAAACACGTCGCGCACTGCGACTTGCGAGATGGTCTTTGTCGCTTTCAGGATCGACGCCGCTGGCGTAAACGTCGTCGGTAGCACAACTGGCATGACTTCGTTAAAGTCGCGCATTGCGTCGCCAAATGCGAGGTGGTCAGCGAGGAGATTGCGCCGCTGCGACATGCCGTCGCTATCGCTACCATCGCCATTGCGATTGCTGCCCAAGTATGGCGTGTAGGGGAACGCGCGGTGGTGCGCGAGCGCAACGAACGCCATCTCGACGCAGATCAGTAGGTTGTTGATGCCGGTCGTGACGTCCTCGACGCTCCAGGACCCGACTTGGTGGATAACCTCGAACCGCGAGAGGAACGCGAGCACGACGCTCTGCCAGAACGACAGGAAGAGCACGGCTTTGATGCAGAGGAACTTGGGTACTGGGTTGAATTGTGCGAGCGGTGCGCCAAGCGCGAGGTAGAACAGCACGAGGTAGTAGAACGCGTACGTGATCGACGCGTTCACGATGAGGCTCGTGTAGAGGTAGCCGGTCGTCACACTAAAGCTCCCTTGGTTGTACACGCCGTTGAGCTCAAGCACGATCGCAACGAGCGCCATCAAAGGCTTGAGCGCAACGAACTGCATCGTCGCCATCTTGCAGTCGCGAATGAACGTGGGGCCGAGCTTGATTGGTTTGCACCACTTGTTGAACGGATACGGATGCGGCAGGTCCGGCAGCGTCCGGAGGAGCTACGAGCACACGTGTGTGCATGTGAGACAGAGAGGTTGAGTCATGCGGCTATCGCAGTTGGCAGTAGTGCGACGTACCTGCACGACCTTCTCGTCACTGCCGCCGCCGAGGTACGCGATCATGAGCGCGAGGAAGAGGTAGATGACGTAGCCTTCGTACGAGTCGCGCATGAGGTCGAGGTACAATGCAGCGTCCTGTGGACGATACGCGTGTGCGAGTACGCCATAGTAGAATGCAGTCTAGTCAGTGCTGAGAGCTGGTGGACGCAGAATGCAGCGGAGTGCCGTACCTTGAAACGCAGCGAGAGCCACGAGTCGGTCGCGTAGATCGGGACCATCCAGAGGATTCCGACGATCTGCGCAGCGGCAACAGGAGAGCAACACGCACGACCGTCAGCTTCCAGTCTCAACTCGTCTATCATCATGTGAGGCTCGACCAGCACGCACCTTGCTCTGCACGATCGGCTGCGTAAAGTGTGCGAGGTGGCCGCGGATGAGCGTCGCGGACGCGATGACAGCAGTCGCGACGAAGAAGCCAGCAGCAATCCAGACGATGTATTGCACCTGTGCCTCGGCTTCGAGCAGCTCCTTTTCGAACTGCTCGCTCTCGTGGCTTGCGTCCACGACCCAACTCATGCTGCTGCTGCGACTCGGACGGATGGGACGTCGGTCTTGAGTCGTCACACACAGGCGTGTGATCAATCGCGCTCTCTCTCTCTCTCTCTTGGACGCGTTCGATCACTGCTGTGCGCTTGCTTGATGGCGCAGACGCGTGCGCAGAACAAGTCGGCAGAGTCAAGGCTGCTTTGATGCACTTTGATGTTGTTGCTTCAATGCACCCAAATATAGACAGACATGCGAGAATGATACCTGTTTATATCACTGCAAATAATGTCCAGCTGTACTCTGACGTTAACCAACATGTAACTTGTTTATACAGTGCGCGCCAAAATCTTACGGACACCATTGAGAAAATACCAAAATTAATATTTCACTTGCAAAAATGCGTGTGCGAGCGAGATATTTTGTGAGCTGATAGAACCAACCGCGAGCGTTCTTGTATTGAAATTTCAGCTCGATTTGACCAAGTGTAGCCACAGGACAACCATATGAAATTTCAGACCCTGTTACAGGATGCGATAAAAAGAAGCAAAAATCTCGCGCGCAAACACATTTTTGCAAGTGAAATATTAATTTGGTATTTTCTCAATGGTGTCCGAAAGATTTTGGCGCGCACTGTACATATTGTCCATATATTCTCTGTCTTAACCCCGCAAAATAGTTGGTCCATGCAAAACACTGTTATCGGACGATGTGTAGAACTAGGCATACAAACTATCCTTCTTTTAATTAGATGAAATTTATCCAGTCCAATTTATAACATATCCGACAATTAGTTTATCAGGGTCGGGGGCGACAAAGGCCAATTGAAGCGCGATTAAATGGCTCACCGCGCCTGCAAGATCCGCGATCGACATGATGTAGATGCAATCCAGTACAATGTACATATTCTTGATTCGTGCTCTCGTGTCCAATTCTTGCTGTAGTCATGTTAGCACCGACGGATTAGCCGCACACAAGTCAATTCGCAACAAGATAGTCATGTCCATTCACCAACACCCAACATCCCAACAATTCAATCGTTTCACGAGCCGCGTTTCAAACGACGACTCTACATCTTGCTCTGGTTGCGATCCGGCTGCGCAAATTGTTGGCGATCCGCGACACGTTGGCGACCCACGATGAAACGATCATTAGCGCAACGGATGGACTTGTACTGGTTTTCGATGCACCTATGCGCCCGGGAAAAAAGCGCTTCGAACCCTACGATCTGCGTTTGTGGATCGGCGCAGACGAGACGGACGAGTCAGCAGTAGCCGTCTCCACGACCAACGACCTTCCCGCGTACAGAAAGGTGACGAAAACGGCATGCACTTTATCCGCATGGTGTTAGACCGCAAGCACGAAAGGAACAGAAAGGAACAACGTACAACATTAGGAACCGACTTGGGAAAAACGCATCTGAACGCGGCCGCCATTGCTACGTTTAATCTCGAGCTTCGCCTGCCGCAAGTACATCGAGTACGAAGCGGCGGAAGACAATTCGCTTAACGCCACAGAGCATTGAAGAATAGGAGCATTAGATTTGAGAGAATTCATTGATCATATATATTTACACCATTCATTATATCGCTCTATCAATCGCATGACTAAATTGCACACACAACGCCTCTGTAGACACCATGTTCGTACGTGCGCCACAAAGTATCAACCCGTTTGGGTGCAAAGATGCTCACGCGGTTCGCAAATTTGTACAGCAACATTATGCGCAATGAGCACACACAGTCTCTTAATTCCACCCATTATCATGAGCACTACTGACGTATCATGACACTATGATCGCACTCATGCCACACACAAGGTTTCATCCCTTTTAGGTACAACAATGTTCACGTGCATTCCAGCTCGATCTTTCACAAGCGCTCAAACACACAAAAAGAACCGCACGTCACATGACACACAATTTTGTACATGATTCGCTCACGACGGGGATCTAACCCGCGCTCCCGTGTTGCCACAGTGTGCATGCCCATCGCAGCACGAGCAGAGGGAGAGAAAGGCAGGCGAGACGATTTCAGCATAGTCCTGCGTACGTACTGCGGTGTAGGTGGTGGTGTCTTAGCGCGGTCGCAGGAGAGTGACCAGCGTGCTCGACAGTCAGTCAAAAGCGAATGGAGGGAGCGACAGCGGCGAGCGCAAACACAAAGATGCGCGTTTGTTTGTTTCGCCCCTCCTCTCCCCTCCCAATATACTAATACTAAATACTAAATAACTAATTGGATGTAACCCTACTGTTGGCTTGTACACCAGCAGAATCGACGGATGAATTTGCTAGCTAGTGCGTAGGCCGAAAAGAGTGCATCGTTTGTGGCTGACACTCTTTTCTTCTGTCGTCTCAAGCCACGGTGAGAGATATTTCTGAGCCAAATTGATGACAGAGAGTATAATTAACATCTGTCCTGCCACATCAACCACACAATTGCCCAAAATCGCTAGTCAATTTGAAAATCGTTTATAATTCACATATTGCAGAACGAAATAATATTATTTAGAACATACATAGATTCTGCATGACGAACAATTATACCAATGCCTTGTAATTGAGGTATTGGATTGTCAGTGCGACTGTTGCACATCAATGTTGCCATGATGTCACGTTGTCGAATATCCCATTTACAGCTGTGACGCCCTAGAATTGTAAATTTACGAGAGACAGTAAAACCAACGAAAGTCGTAAAACATTGTTACTGATATATATGTATGTCCCTGTAGAACATATTATTTATCGATATACCAGATAGTATCCGATGAATTTGGGATAGAACTTTTGTCAACTTTTAAAAAGCATACTGCTGCCAAGTAGTATATGCGACAGGCAGGCGTTTCAAATTCAAATGTTGGCGAACGTGTGTGTGTCCATCTGACAAGCGACAAGCAGCGACGCACACGAAGAGCAAGCGTGTTGGCTGGCGACAACAGCTTGCAGCTGGTCCAGCATCTGCTGCACACGCACATACCACATCCCAGACGCGAGCCATGGCGGGCGCTGATGCGAGTGCGATCTACGAGCAGTTTGCGCACACGCCGCTCAAGATCCGGCCGTCCCGCGCGACGACAACAGCAGCAGCAGCAGCAGTAGAAGCACCTCCTAGCGACAACACAGACGCGGATGGTGCGCACTGCGACGACAAACAGCACCGCCATGCGCGACAACACCACAGCACTATATGCGAGAAAGACATCGCGGTACATCAAACGCTGCTGCTCGGTGCAGCTGCAGCTGCTGCGTCGCCGTCGCCGTCCGGACCAACGCCTCCGCTCTCCCCGACACGGAAAGAGTTGCGCAAGCTCCAGTGCGCGACAGGGTCGCTAGTGCTGGCAGTAGCAAAGAAGAGCAGCGACAGCTTTGCTGCAGACACGCTACAAAGCCGCAGCAATCGCACCACAACGACAGCCAGTCAACTGCTCGTACCGAGTCATTCAGCACCAACGAATGCCGAGCGAACGAACGGGAAGCGACCGCAGACCCGCTCGACAGCGCGTGCACCACGCACAGTCAAGCGTTTGAACCAGCGAGTAGCCGCCAAGCCGCTCGCAACGTGCACACCAGTCGCGCAGCCAGCAAAGCGGCGACGCACAACTGCAGTCGCCATGTCGAGCGCGACTACTGATGCAACTGCGGCTGCTGAGGTGGCACGCAGCGAGAGTCGCTCGCTGCTCGCAGCGTTCGTGCACTGCGTCGGCGACAGCGACGACGACGAGAGCGACGACCTGCCGACGCCGCAAAAGCTCGCGCTGGTCCCGCCAAAGCGCTGCAGTCGACGCATTCAGCTCGGACGCTCGGACGCCGACATGGCGCCCGACTTTATCACCGACGCAAGCGACGTGCTGCTGCAGACAGCGACGATCTCGGGCGCGCTCTTTTGCGTCGCGCTCAACGCATTGCGGCCGATCCAGGATGAAGTTGTGCAGGTACGACAATCAGTCGGTGTTGGACGACTATAGTAGGAGCGTTGTGTGTGTCGTCTGTCTGTCAATCGCTAATGTTGCGACCTGCTCACGCCGCGCTGTATTGTCTGTGAATGTATGGGCGGGCTGCAGCAGATCCACGGCGCGGCTGGTGCGCGTGCACTCACAAACCCGTTCGAGACGGTCCGGCGCGTTTGTATCGGCATTGCGACGTGCGAACAGCTCGCAGCAGCAGCAGCGTCAACGCTGTCGCACCAGTCAAGCACGACGTTAATGCCGTCGCTCCTCACGCGTCGACGCGGTTCGAAAGCGACACAGCACAAGAAGCGCGTGCGGTTCCAGCGCTTTGACCTCTCGTGCCTGAGTCTCGAGTACGTCCACGACGCCGCGACTGAGCGCACTGTTGACGACGTCCTCAGTCGCTACGACAGCGTCATGATTGACGTCGCGATACTACAGCAGCGTGTTGCAGAGGCGCGTACGGACAACAGCGACAGCTTCAGCGACTCACCTGCTGCTGCTGCTTTGCAGCTTGAAGCGCGTGTCGTTAGTGCGTTCGTCATGACGCTCAGCGACCGCGCGCTGCTGTTTGCGACGCCCGAGTTGCAACGCGGCGCTGAAGCCGAGCGCGTGTTTCTCGCCGCGTTTGGCGCGCGCGACTCACACGCGCAGCACGAGCTCGAGACGAGTCGCTTGTACTATGCGCGCGAGTTTGCCAAGCTCGTGTCTACAGACACTGCGGCTGGTCGTACTGACAACAGCAGCAGCTTCCTCGAGTCGACGTTCTCGCGGCTCGTGTCGTCGAGCGTGCGCTTCAAGCTGCGCGCGCTCTTCCTCGAGTTTGATACTGAGACAAACGAGTCCTCGACGCTGCCAATCGCACTGTACCCGCACCAGGATTTGGGCTCGGCCGTGCACTGCGCGCTGCACGAGTCGCTGCTGTTTGCGCCGCTCATCACGCCGCTGCTCGCTCTTGTAGGCGACCGCGACCGCATAGCGCTCTTGAAGCGGCTTGAGAATGTCGATGCTGATGATCTTGCGCACATCGAGCAGTTTGCGCTCGCGCAGCGGTTCCTGCAGCACCACGTCACACGTGCGTTTGCATCATCGAGTAGTGCGAGAGGCAGCGATGGCGACAGCGACAGTAGCTTTGCAGCCACGTCGTGGGCCAAGATCGAGCAGATCTGTGGGATCGCCAAGCGGTACGTACAAGTGGTTACGATTGGCTGGCTGACGTATTGACTGACGGACTGACGGATTGATGCGATCGTGGATCGTAGCCACGGCTTTGAGGACGAAGCGCATCTGTTCCCGCTCGCAGACGTCCGCGCGTTCCTCACGGCGCTCGCGCAGCAGGAGCGCACGCTGCAGCAGCTCGAGCAGGCAATCGGCGACTTGTTTGCAAAGCGCGCAGCGCACGAGGCCGCCGCGCAGAGCAGCGCGTGTGGCGAGTGCAGTCAGCGCATTGCACGACCCGACGCTGTTGGTGCAATCGCGTGCATCACGTGCGCGGGCGTGTTCCACCTCCGCTGCTTGCACCTCCCGCCGTCGTTTGCGCAGTTTGCCGGTCAGTACACGTGTCCGTCGTGTTTCCTCGGTCGGAGACGGTAGTCGTAGTAGCTGTGCAGTCAGTAGGTCCAGCAGGTCGAATAGGCTGGTGAGTAGGTCCAGGAGGTCCAGTTATCCGGTTAGTAGGTCCGTCGAATCAAGTCCGATGTAAACACAGTCGATTGGCTCTCGATGAAGTCGGCGCGAGTCGCCAGTCTCACTGATAGACGTCGTCACGACACACACACTACGCGCTCTCGACTCGTCAGCTCAGACGCTCAACAGCAGCAACCATCGCAGCGTCGTCACTGCTGGACATTGCTACAAAGACTGGTGCCTTGGGCTTGGGCTTCGGTCCTGGCTTCTTCCGCTCAGCGTTGTGGACTGCGAGGAAGACGTCGAGCGGGCTCTGCATGTTGGCGTCGGCCTCACGCGCGACGGCGGCTTCGAGCGGCCACGGCACGAAGCTCGCGCCGTAGCTCGCGCGGTAGTACTCGACCGAGTACAGCGCCGTGTCGTAGAGCGTGTCGATGCGCCGGCGCTCGAGCTCAGCGGCGTGGATCGCGTGGACGCACGGAAAGAGTCGGTCCTGCCACTCCTGGCACGTGCACTCCCAGTCGAGGAGGTTCACGTGGCGCCACGTGTCAAAGATCTGCGGCCGCGTCTGCCCGAGCGACCGAACCATGAACGCGCCGTTTGCACACGGGATCGACTGGATACAAGAGCACGATCGGATACAAGAGCATACACGCGTCAATCCAACACTGCGATCCCAGCAGCTCAGCTCTACTATCTATCAAACCATACCTCGCAGCGCTGGCTGCCCTGAAGGATCCGCTCCATCTGCGCAAGGCGCGTCGGTACGAGCTCCTTGGCCGCGCGCTGTGCGACCGCTGAGCGCCGCTCGTGGAAGAGCTGCGCGAGGCGCATAAAGTACGCATTGAACGTCGCAAGTGGCTGCGAACTGCGCACTGCATCAGCACTGAACCAGCTCGTGTGCGTCGCACTCAGTGGAAAGCGACCGTCACTACCATCACCAACACTGTCGGCATCATCAATACTGTCACTCGTCTTCTCTTTGAGACTTGCGCCGCGGTCGAGGTCGCACGTCACTTCGTCAAACGTCGGGCGCCGGAACGTCTCGAGAAACGCAAACTTGACCCACTGAGGACGCGGCAGCGCATCGAGCGCGCGCACAGCGGCAGTTGCAATAGCTGAATCCGCCCGTATGAGCTCCGCGCGCTGTGCGTTGAACTCGCTCTCGCTCTCGGAGCGCGCAAGGTCGACGACGCGCTGTCGCTGGTCGTACGTCAGCGCCAACTTGCGCGCCGTTACGAGTTCGTCTTCGACGATGCGCCGCATACAAAAGCGGTGCGGCGTCAGTGGCCAGACACTCGCGAGCGCCTCCGCAAGACCGTTTGCGCGGCCTGCAACGACAGTGTATTCAGCCATGTCGACCGCTGCGCCAGTCGCCAACGCCGTGAGGAACCATTCCCAGTTCGCTTGCGACTCGTCGGTCACAAGCGCGAGCGCGAGCGTCACGACGTCGTCGTTCCAGTCGAGCCCCATTGCTTTGAGGTACACGCCGCAGATCGCGTCGTCATCGGTCGCCGAGAGTCGGTGATTGCTCCCACTCGTCAACTCAGGAACAACCCGTCGGATGCGATCGACTGCGATGACTTTGCGGCCACGCTTGAACGCGTGGAGCGCTGCGCTTGGGACGAACAGTGCGCGCTGGAACACGCCGCCGTCCGTTGTCTCGAGCTTGAGAAGCGACCCCGGGTTCTTCTCGGCCACGAGCGTGAGGTACCCCCCAAGGCCTTGGAACGACGTCCGGACCGCGTCGACGCGCGATTCGAGCAGCGTGCGCTTGATGCGCGACGCCATCATGTGGTTCACGGCGTGGCCGCGGCTGAGGAGAATGCGCTTGATGAGCTTGTTGTCGAGCCGCTCGAGCACGAGCTGCGGTGTCGGGAAGCTGTTGACTTCGTCGGTCACGAGCTGGCAGAGCGCCTTTGTCGATAGCGTCGTGTTGCGCTGCTTCGCCGATTGTTTGCGCTGCTTGGACGAATCTCCTACAATAGGACCATCGCTATCGATCGTGTCGGAAAGAGCTCCTGCCAGTGTCTGCGATATACCCGCCAATTCGGAAGGCACCACAGCAGCTGACGACGCGTCGAGCGACTGAGGCGCCGAGCGGCCGCCAATGAACTTGTAGTGGTTATGGAGGAAGCACGCGCGCGTGATCTTCCAGCGCGGACCGTTCCCAAAGCCGTTGATGTAGAACGGACAGCTCTGGTCGTCAGCCGAGACGCTCGCGTCGAGAAACTGCTGTCCATGGAGCTTCTTGCAGCGGTACTTGACGTTCCCGCCGCCGTTCGGGCGCGTGCTCGAGCACGACACGACGAGCTGGAAGCCGCGCGCCATGGCAAGCTGCTTGCACCGGTCCTGCAGTGCGCGCTGGCTCGGAAACACTTCAGCACAGCAACCTGCTGCGCGCGAGCCGCCTTTCTTCTCGAGCACGACGCCAAAGCCCGGTGCGTTTGCATCGTGGCTCACTTCCATCTCAGCGCGCAGCAGGCCGAGCATGCGCGCTTCGACGAGGTCCGTGTCGTCCAAGCGGTTGTACGCGTTCACGACCTCGAGCGGCGGCGTCGTGTCGCTATTGTCGAGAGCGTTTGCGTCCGGGCCGCCAGCAGTGCTATTGACGTTCGATGCGGCCGCCGTCATATCGGAGCTCCTGATCGCGCTCGACATCGCGGTCATGGGGGTGCCGCTGATTCCCAAATGACGCTGCTGGTCTCACATCGCACTTGCATCTCAGCAATATCAACCTGTCAATTATTCACTTGGCGTTTGTAGTGATGTAGAATGCCATTTTTGATGCATACAACCCCATCACTGTCGTTCGCCAGTCAAAAAAGCTGCACAGACCAAGATGCTGCGCAACTGGCGAGCGATGCGCATCGCGGCGCCGCGGCGTGCGCTGAGCACGAGCAGCAGCAAAAGCAGCAACCAAGCAGCAAATGCGAGCAAGCGCGTTGCCGACAACAGTGCAGCTGACAAGGACATCGAGGCGCTGAATGCAAAGACGCCAGGGATCACGCGCATCCGCCAGGGCAGCGCTGGCCGCGTCGTCGAAGTCGACTCGACGATTGCGCGCATCATTGGCTCGGACTGGGGCGACCGGCGCCATCAGAGCGTGTCGTTGCCAATGCGCATCTACTGGATCATCTTTGGCGTCGTGCTCGTGAACGGCGTGTACACGTACTTCACCGGCAAAGACGGTGCGTGCGTGTGTACGAACGACCAGACATGGCTAGTGTAACGACTGATGCGAGTGGCCATGTGTACATGCGTATGTATGATCACAGAGTCGTACTTGGTCGAGAAGGTGCAGAAGAAGGTCGACGAGAAGCTCGGCGTCGTCGAGACGAACGAGTTTGTCGAGATGGCCGACCCACTACCAGCCAAGCCACAGGGTCCGACCAAGCCAACGACGACTTCAAACCAGCAGTCAGCGACACCAACACGGTCGTCGGCGCCCGTGTCCGTGCTCTCGGCTTCGAACGCGAGTGCGTCGCCGTTCTTCCATCGGTCGACACAGCCACAAGCACCGCAGCCGCCGCCGACCAAGGCGGAGCTACTGGCACAGCTCGAGCAGCTCCGCACAACGCAGCAGCAGCTCCGAACCGAGCTCGCAAGCGGCAAAAGCCTGCGCGATCTCGACGACGTCGCGGTCGAGATCGTGCTGCTCGACCAGCAAAAGGCGCAGCTCAAGCGCCAGCTCAAGCGCGTCTGATGCCTCGCCGATAGACACGCGCATTGCACCAGCTGCTGCTAGTATAGGGCAAACAGACGCGATTGACCGCATTGCAATGGTCTCCCTGATGTACTTCACTATTGATTTGTTGACAGACCCTCCGCCGTCACTGCGGAGTCGCGATTGCGAGTGACACGGCGCCGCCAGCAGCGACTGCGTGGACGTTGAGCTGCGCGTCGCTGAAGAACGCGACGCGTGTGAGGCGATTGCGACTTGCACAGTCGCCGTGACCTGCGATTGTACGAGTGACAGCGTCAGAATGGTTGATCCCTAATATAGTCATTACACACGAGAGTCGGCAGTCGGATTGGACGCACCGAGGTTCCCGTGCTCGCCCCAGCCGCAGCTCAAGAGCGCGCCAGTGTGTGTGACCACGAGCGCATGTTCACTACCACACGCGATCGCGCGGATGCTGCTCGGTGCATCGAGCAGCACGGACGTCGGCGCTGTCGCAGCCTCGTAGCTGCCGAGCCCTGGGTCGCACATGTTATGTTCAGTTAGTTGCTGCCTACTGTAGGAGAGCGTCAACTACTGCACTCGTGTCGACAGTACCGAGCTGGCCGTGGCTGTTCTTGCCCCACGCAAGCAGCTCCCTGCCACTGCGTTCAGTCGAGACGCAGAGCGCAAAGTGCCAGCCGACTGCGACCTGCGACACGCGCAATCGCGACCTGGTCGCCAACACTACACACTCTGGTGTGCCGTTGACGCGGTGCGTCGCTGCTGGCCGTCCGAGTTGGCCGTGGCGATTGCTCCCACACGTGCGCACCGTGCCGTCGACTGCGAGGAAGAGCGAGTGCTGCCAGCCACATAGCACTTTCTGGATCGATGGCAGCGTCGGGCTGCTATCTGAGACCTCGTTGTCACCGTCTGTAGCGATTTGAACGCGCGTTGGTCGGTCCGCTACGAGCACTGCGTCGCCGAGTCCGAGCTCGCCGCTGCGGCCAGAGCCCCACGCAAACGCGTCGCCAGTCGCGGTGCTCAGCAGCGAGTGCTTCCAGCCGCACGCGACGCTCGCGACGCGCAAACGGCCGGCGTTGACAAAGCGCAAGATCGCTATGCGTTCGTTTGACGCGACAGATCGCCCGAGCTGCTTGTGCGTGTTGTCGCCCCATGTATAGACAATGTCGTCATCGTCGGTCGCTGGCGCGTCACTAGACGTACGCGCACTGCAGACTGCGAGCGTGTGCGACCAACCGCACGCTACGAGTCGCACATAGCGCTGGGGTGGATAGTATATGGGTCAATAGGTAGCAGCAGTCCGTAAGTAGGATTGGCATGACTATGGACGTGATGAGCACATCAGCGGGAGGCATCTACCTGCTGGTCGGCGAGTTGCCCGTGCGTCGGCGTTGTGGCGACACGTTGGTGAGTCGCATTGGGTCCGAGCTGCTGCCGTTCGTTGTCACCCCAGACAAACAGCTCTCCTGTTACGCTGAGACCTGTTGTCGGCGCGGTTGAGTATGTATGCACGAGCAGGTCAAGTCACTGCTGACGTGTGGACACCAACGCACAGAGCATCGCGTTATTGCCGAGAGGGCAATACACACCTGCGCTGTGGCAGCCGCCGCACGTAACTGAGTTGAGCACGATCTATCGACACGTTAGCACGCGCACGTGCAAACAGCAGCAGCAGCAGAGATGCATGAGCGCGCACCTGGTGCTTGTCGTCGCTGATGGCGATTGCGTGCTGCGGGAGCGCGTAGTCGAGTGTGTCGCCAAGCCCCAGTTGGCCAGCACCACCTGTCGTATCGCAAGTCAGCAAGCGTCCACCTTGTGTCGTCGCGCGCCAGCTGCGCGTGAGCGGACAGAAGCTGCATGCACGCACCAGAGCCCCAGACGAACAGCTGAGCCATCTGGACGTTTTTGATGTTGCACGTCAATGACAAATCTAATCTAGGACATTTGTAGATGACGCATTGATTGTATCTAATATAGGATGCTAGTAATGACAAAATCGTTTTACCTAATATAGAGTCATTTGATGCTGCATCGTCTAATATAGGTGCGCTTGAAGACACAAGCAGCAAGTCGTGCAAGACCATGAAGGTGTATGTGTATGTATGTGTGCATGTGAGTCTCGCTTGCTGCATTGTCTGAGCATGCGCTACTGCTATACCGACAACTGGTAGTCGATCATTGCGTGCGTGTGTATCTCAAGCACTCACTTTCGGCGCAGCCGACGTGCTTCGTTGATCATGAGACCAAAGAAGAGCTCGTAGTCCATGCTCGCGAGCAAGTGCTCGACGAACCACGCGTACTTGTGCTCGTTAAAGAAGCCCGTGACCTTGGCGTTCACGATCTCGCGGCACTCGCGGTAGAACTCGTCGATCGTCACGCCTTCGCTCTCAACAAAGTCTGAGAGCTCTTCCTCGAACAATTGGAGGTACTTGTCGTGGAGCTCCTTGTACCTGCGTGTCGTCACGCATGTACGTCCATGAGTGTCAATGAGACAGCAACGGTAATGACAACAGAGGTAGAGACAGCACACGCGTTTCACATGATGACGCACTCGTGCTTGTGCTCGACGTCGCCGCCTTTTGCATCGAGCGCGTCGATGAACGTCTCAGCATGCTCTCTAAGGCGCAAACCCAGAGCACGACGCGTTAGAATCACCAACGTGAGTTCATAGCACAGTGGAGCTGCCCATCTCATCTTCACATGGCGCGATCAAGACCGTGATGAACACGATCGCTTGCTGCTACGATACGCAACACACCTCGCAAAGTCGTCAAAGATGCGCTCGAACTTGGTCGACGAGCAGTAGATCGCTGCGCGCTCGATCACGTCGTCCGACTTGGGCATCGCGTCTGCTTCTACTGCTGTTACGTCTGCTGCTCTGTGGTGACCTTGCGATCTGCTAATGAGCTCTCGACGTCGCCAACCCAAGGCAAAGACAACATGTAACCGACGGGCGAAATGGTGTACACGCGGTGTGCACGGGGTCATACTAGCGGCAGGAGTGTCCAAACGATATGATATGTTACAACTATTGCATGGCCAATCACTTGCGTCCTACTTGCGACGCGCATGTTGTTGCTGCTGCTGACGCGCTTCGCGCACCATGAGTTCGTAGAAGCGGTCGTAGTCCATGCTTGCGAGCAAGTGGTCGACAAACCACGCATGTCGATGTTCCTCAAACAGCGCCGTGAAGTCGCCGTCAACGATGCTGCAGCACTCGCGAAAGAACTCGTCGAGCGTCGCGCCTTCCGACTCGATAAACTCTGAGTGACGCCACGACGTGCGTCGAGTCGATCGCAACGTGGGCGGAGCGCAGGCCATACGAGACGTCAGATACAGCATCCCGAGACTATTGACAGATCACTCAAGCGCTTGCTACAGTCGCAACCTGTGAGCTCGTGCTCGAAGAGCTCCAGGTAGCGGTCGTGGAGCTCTTTGAACTCGTGTTTGTGCTCGACGTCAGCGCAGTCTTTCGCCTCTGCAGCGTCTGCAAAGATAGCTGCGTGGTCTCTGAACGGACACATATGCGTGAAGAGCACATGACAGCAGTGTATGTGAGTGAGGGAGATGGCATGTATACACGCGTGGCAAATGACGAGAAACACGACACGTGTTGAGCCGTGCCAACTCGCCTCGCAAACGTGTCGAGCGCACGCTCAAAACGCGGCGAGGAGCAAAAGTCGGCTGCGCGCTTGATGATGTCCACACTGCTGTCCGACATCGTGGCCTCGGATGAACGCAGCACACAGTCGCGAGTGAGCAAAGGTCGACCTTGGATGCAGCAAGGTGCTGTCGTTATTGCTGTTGTCATGTTTGCTTGTCGCGTCGGTTCAAGATCGACATTTCCAATTAGGAATCTCGAAATCAATTGCACAGTACATGACTTGCAGAACACAGCGTAGTGCACATGCATACAAATACAAATACAACCAATATGATGTCGTCTACACGAATTAAGCGCAGCGATTTGACTGGTGGCGAGCAATTCTTGGTCGTGTGCGATTGGTCCTTCCCCCTTTCTCATAGAGAAGCGGAAAACCATGACGAGACCTTGACGTTGTATATTTTCTCGCAATTAAATTCTCTTAGCCATCTCAACCTGTGCCACAACGAACAAGTGAAGAACGCGCTTGCAATTGGCAAATTGCAAGTGTCGATCGAAATCACGTGCAAAAGTGTCGGCGGCTTCAACTTGTATAGTGCAAAAAGCAAGGGAGCTACCACCATTCGTGATTTGACCGTTAGTAGTTGCGGCCATGCATGTAATTTTTGACTGGCTAGCATGCGCGCGACTGCGCCCCCCGCTTGCGTCGAGCCATTCTCTCTTTTTTTCTCTCTTCTAAAAAAAAGACAAAAAAAGTAAAGCAAGCAGGTATGCTCGACGTCTGTGTCTCTGTGTCTCTCTGTGTGCAGGAGCTGCGCATGACGTCGCTTATCTGTGCTCAACTGCTCACGCCTCACATCCTCTCCTCACTCTGCGACTGCTTGGCGCACAGGCATGGCTAACTCGTCGACCTCCCCCAGCAGCAGCCCCGCGACCACGGCCGCGGCGTCGGCCACCGGCGCGGCTGCGGCGCAGCCGTTCCACACTGCGTCGCTGTACGTCGGCGACATCCACCCGGACGTGACTGAAGCGCTGCTGTTCGAGATCTTCAACGCTGTTGGCCCCGTTGCGTCGATCCGCGTGTGCCGCGACGCCGTCACGCGCCGCTCGCTCGGCTACGCGTACGTGAACTTCCACAACGTCGCGGACGCCGAGCGCGCGCTCGACACGATGAACTTTACGAGCATCAAGGGCGTGCCGTGCCGCATCATGTGGTCGCAGCGCGACCCGTCGCTGCGCAAGTCGGGCGTCGGCAACATCTTTGTCAAGAACCTCGACACGTCGATCGACAACAAGGCGCTGTACGACACTTTCTCACTCTTTGGCAACATCCTGTCGTGCAAAGTCGCGATCGACAACACGACTGGCGCGTCGAAGGGCTACGGCTACGTGCACTACGAGACGAACGAAGCGGCCGCAGAAGCGATTGCGAAGATCAACGGTATGTTGATCGCTGGCACCGAGGTGTTTGTCGGCCACTTTCAGAAGCGCCAGGACCGCCCGGACCTCGACGAGTGGACGAACTGCTACGTGAAGAACATCCCGACGCACTGGTCGGACGCCGACTTGCTCAACGAGTTTGCGCCGTTTGGCAAAGTCCTTAGTGCGGTCATCATGCGCGACGGCGACGCCGAGGTCAACCGCGGCTTTGGCTTTGTGAACTTTGAAGACAGCGACGGCGCGCACAAGGCCGTGGACGCGCTCAACGGCAAAGCGTTTGCTACCGCGGACGGCTCGGAACTCGAGATGTACGTTGGCCGCGCGCAGAAGCGCTCGGAGCGCGAGCGTGAGCTCCGGAACAAGTTTGAGCAGCTCAAGATGGAGCGCATCAACAAGTACCAGGGTGTGAACCTGTATGTGAAGAACCTCGACGACCAGCTCAATGACGACGAGCTCCGCGAAGCGTTTGCGCCCGTCGGGACAATCACGTCGTCGCGGATCATGCGCGACCCGGCCGGCAACTCGCGCGGCTTTGGCTTTGTGTGCTTTGCGACGCCGGACGAAGCGAACAAGGCGGTCGCGGAGATGAACGGCAAGCTCATTGCCGGCAAGCCCGTGTACGTTGCGCTCGCGCAGCGCAAAGAGGTCCGTCGCGCGCAGCTCGAAGCGCAGCACGCGCACCAGCGCGCCGGCATGGTTGTTGGCCGCGGGATGCCGATGGGCCAGCCGCCGATGTACGGTGCGGCCCCGATGTTTTACGCGCAGCCGAACCAGATGCCGCCGCAGGCGCGTCAGGGTGGCTTTGTGTACCCGCAGCAGATGATGCCGCGCGGCATGCAGCCGCGTGGGCCAATGCCGTACGGCGCGCGTGCGCCGGGTGCCCCGGGTGCGCCCGGTCCGGGCGGCTACCACATGCCAGCGTACGGCATGCCGATGCAGCCGCAGCGCGGCCAGCAGCGCCGTGGCCGCCAGGGTCCCGGTCCGCAGGGCCCGCAGGGTCCTGGCGCCGTTGGCGGTCGCCGCAACTTCAAGTACACGGCGAACGTGCGCAACCAGCCGCCACGCGACGGTGTCCAGGCGCCTGGCTCGATGCCGCCGGCTCCAGTCCAGAGCGGCGGTGTCCCGCAGATGGAGCCGCTCACGTCGGCTGCGCTCGCGGCCGCGTCGCCGGAGCTCCAGAAGAACATGATTGGCGAGCGTCTGTACCCGCTCATCCACCGCCAGCAGCCTGAGCTTGCGGGCAAGATCACCGGCATGCTCCTCGAAATGGACAATGGTGAGCTTCTGCACTTGCTCGAGAGCCCCGAGGCGCTCGAAGCGAAGATCCAGGAAGCGATCCAAGTGCTCGAGGCGCACTCGAACTAGGCGCGCTGTTGTGGTCGCTGGCTCACGCTACGACGTGGGGAGGAACTGACGAAGAGAGAATCGCTATGCGACTGGTAGAGCGGCACTAAGCAGCAAAGCAGCAGTGGAGGAGGCGGAGGACGAGCTGCTATGCTGCGCTCGCTTTCCAGTTGTAATGGCAAAAAGAGAGACATGAACCAAACGGCGTAGTCTGCTGTCAGTGGCAGCAAGTGTGTGCTCTGTGCGATGCGGGGAGCGGCAGTGTATGCAGTGCTGCGTGGCGTTCGTGCTGTCATGGCGAGCGATCGTTTGCTGTGGCCATCAGAGTTGCGAAGGGTGAGAGAGAGAGAGAGACGTGAGTGTGTGTGTGAGAGAATGAATGCATAATGAAATCAAGATCCATGCGAGTAATGCGTGCGCTCGCCTTTGATGGGAGGTGATGTCATGCGCAGGGTTGTGCTTGTGCGTGCACTGGCGTTGCCTCCTTGCTTATCATTTCAGCCACGTTGTGCGACGGATGCAGCATGACGTGCATTGTAACCTCTGTAGATGCATAATGCGTTATTAGAGTTTGATCGCTCTCTTTAAAGTACGATGTCCGTTTAGGTACGTTTGCTGCTTGTGGCGAAAATGCTGGGTCACACTCGCTCCGAGACTCGACGAACCGCACGACTCGAAACACAGGACGAAAGCAATGGCAGCGAGCATGACGAGTGTCCTGCGCAACGCTGCGAAGCGTGCAGCCGTGCAGCAGTGGGTGCGCTCAGCGCCGATCGTCGCGAAGAACAGCGGCGCGACCTCGCTTGCGCTGCGTACGCAACAGCAGATGCAGCAGACGCGCAGTATGGGCGTGTTCCAGAACCTCAAGGACACGGTAACCAACAAAATGGAGGAGCGCAACCAGGTCAAGCAAGGTGCGTGCTAGCTCTGCGCATGCAGGAACATGCTAGCAGGCACTCGCATAGCAAATGCAGTTGCTAACATACGTTGCTAACTTGCACTGCGATCATTGACACAAATAGAGGAGGCGTACCGGCAGCAGATGCAGGACTTGGCGTACAGCGCAAACTTTGACCTCAACGCGTTCTACACGCAGCTGAAGGTATGTGCGTGTGTGTGTGATAGGCACACATGCGCTCGCTCGCTCTGCTCTCTCGATGTCCGTCCGCTGACGTCTCTGCTATTGCAACTGCTGCGTACGACAGAAAAACGCGGATGCGAGTGGCCTCAGCGGCTGGAAGTCGATGATCCCAGGCGTGTCGTCCATGGTGCGTCAGTCGAGCGTGTGCTCTCGCCAAGTGCGAGGCTCTTGGTAACAAGACACTGACGTGTCTTGCGTTGCGCATTCGTATCGCTGTAGACGGCAGTCCAGCAGCTCAAGTCGTTCATGAAGATCATTGACTCGACCGAGGTGAGTGATGGTCCTCTTCTCGATGTGCTGCAACTGTATAGATGCTGAACGTTGCGTATTGGAACTCGCTGGTCGCTTTCGACACGACAGCCGCAGTTCCGTGAAGACCCGCGCTTGATCAACGGCAAAGTGAAGCGCCAGATCGCGGAGAAGAGCGGCCACGTACGTTCTTATTGTCGCCTGTTGTGTCTGGTCGTGATTGGCTCTGACCCTATATTAGGGAGAGCGTTTAGAGAGAGCAATTGATTATTGTTGTTGTCACAGGCGCCTAATGTAGTGTTGCTGTCGCTCCATGCTACTTAGACGCCCGAAGAGATCAACACGATGCTGCGCCAGTACGAGCAGCTCAGTGCGCTGCGGCTGTGGCTCGTGAAGCGCGTCGAGCGCGGGCTGTCGATCCCCGACTCGATGGAGGAGACGACCGAGCTCGTGCGTCTCGACCCCACGGGCTTCCCCGCCAAGAAGTTCAGGTGCGTGTACAGTCAGTGGCTGCGTTACTGCTGGACCCTGTATGCCATGCTGACTACCGATGGATGTGTCGATCGTGTCGTACTTGACATCGCAGAGTCAAGCGCCGCTACTAGAGCTCGTGTGTGCCACACCATCGCGCCATACCATTTGCAACTTGCTGCTCTGAATAGTGACCTCAGTTTCACTTTTGTGCCTCTTGCCACAAGAGTTTTCTTTTGATGTGTTGTGGGGTATTCATTCGTGTAGCGCTACCCTAATTTCGATCCTCATTTCGGAATGACGACCTGAAAAAGCGTGACGAACCACTGCGCTACACCATTTGCGGCGCGATTGCGCAAGACCTGACAGCTTGCACCGCTTGCAGCACATCTTGACTGCTCCATTGACCGCCGCAACTGCCAGCACCAGCTCCTGCCGATCTCTACTCGCTCGGATCCACACGACATATACGCACACACACATACGCATAGCGACACAATAGCAGCAGCATGCAGAAGAGCTCGCACGACCTCGTGTTCGCAGACCCGCGCAAACCCGTGAAGCTCGCCGACTTTCGCAATGTGCTCATCCGGCAGGAGGAGACAATCATCTTTGCATTGATCGAGCGCGCGCAGTTCCCACGCAACGCAGATGTCTACGTCAAGCGCAACGAGAGGTGTGTCGATACATAGCATGCTGGCTGCTGTTCGCCTATACTCACGCATCTACACTCCGATGCACCATGCTCCATCAGCGGGAGCGTCGCGTTTGGCGGTCTCAAGGGCAAGTACGACTCGTTCGACGGCAGCTTCCTCGTACGTAGCTCTGCGTTCACGTCATGCATGATTGTATTGCACCAGCAAGCTGTATGGAATCTCATAGTACGACCGAATGGACGTCGTAGGACTTTATGTTTAGCGAGACCGAGAAGCTCCATGCGCTCACGCGGCGCTACACGTCGCCGGATGAGAATGCGTTCTACCCGCACTTGCTGCCCGAGCCAATCCTCCCGGCGCTCGAGTACCCGCAAGTGCTCAAGCCAAATCGCATCAACATCAACGACCAGATCATGAGCGTGTACCTCGAAAAGATCCTCCCCGGCATGACCGAGTCTGCGAGCGACCACACGTCGGTGCGTGCGACTAGTGTATTACACTGTCGATAGACAAGCGCAATGGGCTCTAGACTCACAGACTGCTGTGCTACAGTTTGGATCGACGGCGACAGCCGACATTGCCGTCCTCCAGGCGTTGAGCAAGCGCATGCACTTTGGCAAGTTCATCGCTGAAGCCAAGTTCCAGGCCGAGACTGCGCGGTACTCGGAGCTCATCCTCGCAAACGACGCAGCTGGGATCATGGACGCACTCACGAACCTCGCCGTCGAAGAGGTACGTTTGGTATGTATCGGCTGAGCCTTACGTGCTGGGCTGAACTGACTGGACTGCTTGATTGTGTTCGACTTCACACAGAAAGTGCTCGAACGCGTCAAGCGCAAGGCGTCGACGTACGGCCAGGACCTCGAGACCTCGGCTGCTTCCATAGAGCCAGCGTTATCAACTGCCGAGTGGAAGGTCGATCCGCAGCTCATCTCGGACATCTACCGCGACTTTGTCATGCCACTGACCAAGGAAGTGCAGGTCGCATACCTGCTCCAGCGCCTCGCGCACCCGAGCGTCTCGGTCGCTGGGAACGTTGGGTCGTTCTGCTGGCTTGCCGCGCAGTCCCACTTTGGCGGCGACGTGCTCGCGCGCGAGCACTTTGTTGTCGCTGACTCGATCAGCCGCGTGTTCAGCGACGTGAGTGCGCATCGCGTCGCGTTTGGCGTCGTGCCGCTCGAGGACTCGCAGCGCGGGATGCTGAAGGAGACGCAAGCGTTGCTGCTGCGCCACGCGCTCAAGGTCTCGGCCGAGATCGTACTCACCAAATCGTATGTGTTTGCTGCCGTCGACAAGCGAGCGGTCCAAGCGACCGGCGACGTTGCGATTGTCTACACACCAAGCGACGTCGACGCGCGGCTGCTCGCGCACATTGAGCAGTGCTGGCCAAGCGCACAGGTCGTTGCTGCTGCGAACGTGACCGAAGCAGCACAGCGTGCAGCAGGCGACAGTGCGAGCGTCGCAGTCACGACTGCCGGCGCTGCTGCTGCTAGTAACCTCGCGCAGCTCGACGGTGTGAATGCATTGGCGACAACGACGTACAAGCCAACGACAAACGACACGTCGTTTGTGCGCTTTGTCGTCGTGTCGCATGCGTATCCGTCAGCTACTGGGCGCGACAAGTCGGTGCTGTCAATGGCGATTGCACACCACGTCGGTTCGCTGCTCTCGGCGCTCGAGGTCTGGAAGCGCCACGGCATCAACATGAGCTGCATCGAGTCGATCTACCGCCAGGACAGCGGCGGGTACGACTTCTTTGTTGAGATCGACGGCCACGTCGACGACGTCAGCGTCAAGAGCGCGCTCGAGACGCTGGAAGCCGAGAAAGTGTGCGGCGTCCAGCACCTCGGGTCGTTCCCGATCGCCAAGCGCGAAGTCGCGAGTTAAGTTGTCGGGCGAGTTGAGTCGAGTCGAGTCGAGTTGGCAGCGCATACGTACGAGGGAGCTTTGTGATTGAGTGCATACTCGTTCTAGTCCAAGTGAGTCGGTTTGGATTGATTTGTATGGCACGCTGTGTGTGGAAGTCTGGTTGGTTGGTAGTCAGTCTGAGTACACCTGTCGATCTTGACTTGCTGGTGTGCTAAGCGGTTTTGACTTGGCCATGCGTGCCTCGTGCGCTTTGCGCTACTATCACAGGTCGACGTACTCGGCGTCGATGACCGTCCGGCGCGGCCCCGCAGCACCGCCGTCGCGCAGCAAGTCGATGACTTCGCCTGTTTCGCGGTTGTGGACTGCATACACAGACATTCGTAGCCACGCGCATTCAGACTTGCGGTGTCAGCAGTTTGCTGGCGCGACAAGGTCGTACATATGAATTATCGATAGTGATATAATCGAGAGACGTACACTTGAGTTCGCGGAGGTTCACGCTGCCATTCTGGTCGACGGACGCTTTCGCAGTCACCTGTGCGCGCACGGCGCCGCTCACGGGAAACACGGCGTCTATCCGACCGACGCCGTTCACGGCTGTAGCATCACGTCGAGATGTCAACGTGAGGATGAGACTCGACTGTGAGCCATTCTGCCCTCAGTCAGAACTGTCCTACACACACACATCATAGCAGTACGTACTCGACTCCATCCACTGCTGCGGTGTCGAGACACCAACGGCGCTGCCAAACTGCGCCACGATGCGCGGGTGCGACTGTACGTGCTCGTTTGTGACGCGTCGCAGCTCACCGGCGCGCTGCATCGAGCTCTTCATCGCACTCCCAACGAACGAGAAGAGCGTCTTGACGAGCCCGCGCACAACGAGCGGCAGCCCCTGGACAAGTGCATCAAGCTCGCGCGCGCCCATTGCGTCGGCTTCGTTGCGTGTTGAGCGCGATGTTGACGACGACGATGATGGCGCGGTTTTGCGGCCAAACAGCTCGCTCAGTCGGTCAATGTCGGTGGTCACGCCGGCAAACGGACTGCTGCTGCTACTGCTGCCGTAGTGCGAGCGGTACGGTCCAAAGACTTTTTGGTAGAGTGCGTAGACGCCGTAGCCTGCAGCGCCCAGGATCACGAATCCGAATGCGACTGGACGTGACGGATAGTAAGTATCACATACGTACACACGCGGAAGCCAATGCGGTCAGCTCAGTCAGTCACGACTCGATTGTGTCGTACAGCGCAGACGTATATACAATGCATGAACGCACCTGAAGTCGACGCAATGAGCGCACCAGCGCCGAGCATCACGAGTGCGCCGGTCTTAGCAGTCGTGACCCAGTCGCTGTTTTGTTGCCACGGGTTGCGCCGGTTCGAGAGAAGGCGTGTCTGTGGCAGATGCAACAGCGCACCCGGCGCGACAAGCGAATAGCCTGCCATACGAGCGCTTGATGCCATGAGCAGCGGCGCAGACATCCGAGTAGCATTGTTACCGCGCCGCGGATCGCTCGTGTTGCGGAATGTTCGAGACGCTGGCCACGCTGACTGCGACGAGCTCGAGAAGAACAGCTGCGCAGGCACCAGCGCAGCTCGCGATCCAGTGCGAGCAAGGTCATTGAACGTGAGTCGTGCTGAAGGAGAGCGTGCTGCGAACGCAGAAGCGCCTTGTTGCACACGTGCAAGCCTAGCGAGCATCATGTTGCGCGGCGATGGTCGTTAGCGAAATAAATGTCGTCGATGTTGTGTCGAATTGTGAATTGCGCGAGCTTTTGTGGCTGATTGATACAAACACTCCACCACGCATACACACACTCCAAATATCCCCTCGTTTATATCACGGCATGGAATTTTTCACGAATCAATTAGGTCTGTCTACTTCCAGAATAAAAAGTTACATCAAGTAATTATATAAACCAAACATTGGTATTGCTGCTAGAGTATAAGGTTTAAAGTGCTGCGAGCTGCTAGCAAGTCAAAATGCCGATACAAACGCGCCGGACCGTCTCGAACGGGTTTGTGAGTGCACGCGCACCAGCCGCGCCGTGGATCTGCTGCAGCCCGCCCATACATTCACAGACAATACAGCGCGGCGTGAGCAGGTTGCAACATTAGCGATTGACAGACAGACGACACACACAACGCTCCTACTATAGTCGTCCAACACCGGGAGGTCAGGTCATGAGCGGCGTGTGCGCGAACTGCTCGTAGATCGCACTCGCATCAGCGCTCGCCATGGCTCGCGTCTGGGATGTGGTATGTGCGTGTGCAGCAGATGCTGGACCAGCTGCAAGCTGTTGTCGCCAGCCAACACGCTTGCTCTTCGTGTGCGTCGCTGCTTGTCGCTTGTCAGATGGACACAGACACGTAAATTTTGTCCTAATTGATTGATTACTATCCATCATCGCATATCGCGTTTGCTGCTGCCGCTCTGGCTCCCTCCCTTAAACTCGACAATATTGTGTAATTGACTGGATCGTTCAAGAATATGCACTACTGTGCAAATACCGTAGATTCTACAACACAAATATTCAAAATATTGATGGTCGGCATTATACCCTGTTCAGTGTCCGAGAATACTATTGAAGTCATATACTGTTACATACATGTTCACAATTGAGTTTGGAGCGAAATTTGCCAACAGAAACTCGAATCACATTGATTGGTACTTAAAGTTCGTTCTGTCAATATTTTCCTTGTACACATTTTTACTTTCATGTGAAATTACACACATCGCAGTATACATACGTATCAAGAAATTGGTCTTTCTGCCTACTAACACTGATTCGATATTCATCAACAGCCACCACCAGTACCGCCCTCCTCAGCTCGTATCTGTGGTCTGTCACTACTCTATTGATATCTACGACAGTGGCAGAGGGTTTCCTGTCGCTGCATTACGAACGAGTTCTCAAGCAACAATGACGATAACCTTATAAATCGTTGCTGGGTTTCAGTATAAAGTTCATCCACTGTATTATAAAAAATTCAGCGTGGAAGAGCGCTGTGCTTTGTGTTCGTGTCCGAAGAGACATCGAGTGTCAGTATGCAATATTTGCGACGTGTAGCATCCGCGTTCGTGTCCAGTGTTATTCTAATAATATATTATTTGCTGTTCTGGGTGCTATGTGCCGGATCGATAAATACGTTGTGTTGATTTTCAGAAAAAAGTATCCGTTCGTACCGTACAACTATGACGAAGTAAATAGCACATCATTCATTTTCGCGAACGGCAGTCCGCATACCTAAGAATTATTTGTACCAGCTTGTATGAGTCGCAAAATTATGGTCATGCAGGTCTTTGTCGGTGATATCTGTCTTTGCAGTCACTTTCTGGATAAGTATACCCGACCTTAGGTAATATCAACGAGGTAGTGGAGCATGACGATTGTTGATAGTGGTTGTATGAAAATTCTAATTTGCAATCCAGCACCTTTTCACGCACGCACAAATCTGTGATATGATGAATCCAGAATTATCCGTTTTCAATCAATTTTTCATTTACGCCATCGTGTAGTGTACAGAAATCACAATCATCACATTTAAATTATGTATAGTGTAATAATCATTACATCAAACACACATCGATGCAACATTCATTGGGTGCACAGTATGTGCCGTGGTATCGTTCGCAATGATCTTTCTTTCTACGCATCAGTCAGAGCGTAGGAAGTCAGTCAACTCAATTATGCAAAAATATACTTTCAGCTTAGGAATGATGTATGTTAGATAATTGAAAATAAAAATATGCGTGCCAAGGAGCAAGGTTTGCTAACCGTGGTCATGTTGTAATATTGAAGGCCAAAAGCTGTGTACAGATCGTTCTACAAGCAATCATCCGAACGAAGCAGCAGAATTACGTTCAGAGTATAGAATGCCGAGAGCTCACTATTTATTATATGCATCATACCTATTGACCTTGGGCTAGATGTTGTTATTTGGGTGCAACCACAAGATTCACAAGAATTATTACACGACATGGTGATCGCAGCCATCGAAGTTCAATTTAAATAAATAGCTACTGAGTGACTATATGTACATGCCTTTATCGTATTAAATATTTGATTGCGGCAATTTTGCTCGCTGTTCACACGTTGAATTTAGGAATTTCGAGCTTGTTTACGAATGACTCGCCAGCTTGTTTTCGACTTTTATTGAGTAAGCATATATGAGTCAACGGGTGTGAAAATGTGTACCTTTGTTGTCGGACATGTAGTATGTTACTTTTTGTGATTTTTGGGTTGCGGTTTTGTCCATTAGATCAATAAACATGCTGTCGAATTAGCGTTATAGTTGCAGAAGGCTACACTACAGTAGCGTAGAATAGTGTCCATGACGTTTTTGAAAATCTACCACAAACTTGCATAGTAACAGCTAATCAGTAATATTACATTAAGTTTAAGTGGATAATTACAAACGAGCAGTTTGTATACGTTATTTCTTAGTCGTATTTCTTTATACAAGCGAAAAATTAATTGTCGTTTTGTATTGTTTGTGCTTAATTATTGTTGTTGTTAGGTTATCAGTATTTTGTTGCTGTACCGCTTGAAAAGGCACGTCGTGCCGGTGCAGTTGGCACGTGTCAGCTCTCCCAAACCCACAAAACGCTGCTCAACCGACGGCCCTCGTCCATTGACATCAGGAACAAAAACACAATCCAGACTGCCAGCTCGCGCACACTTGCTGCTCCCGCCGTTCTCCCCCTTGACGTCGCTACTACTGCCGTCGTCACCGCTGCCGCTTCCGCCCGCCGCTCTCTCTCTGCTCGCCCGCCCCTCGCTCTCTGCAGCTGTGCATGCGTTGGAAAATTCCGTCTCATCAGTTGGAAGCGAGTCCGTTCAAGAGAAAAAAGGGCTCTACGTGGAATCACCATCGGCAGAAGCACGAGGTGACCGAATAACGACTCGTCCTAGCCGCGCCTCTGTGATCCCGATCGCCACGCGCTAGCACCACTACTAGCACCACAACTACCGCTTTGATCCACGATGTCGATCATGAACATTGCCGGCACGCAGGCGGT
>JAADWX010000085.1:0-48242 GCA_023336405.1 Globisporangium echinulatum | reverse complement strand
ATAGCGGTATAGCTCAGCAGCCAAGTCACTTGCGACTACTGCATACCTTTGTCGACACGACCTTGAGCGACTTGAGTAGCGCAATGACGTCCGTGTAGTCATCGAGGAAGAACTCGGCCTTGGACGGCTTCTGCCCCACCGCGCACGCAAACACTATGTCTGGTATGTGTGTACACGGGACAGTATCCATTCGACTTTTGCGGGTCATTCATACATAGGTATAACGACAACCCACATAATTCTACTCCATTTCTCGACCAAATTGGGCATAAGAGCATCCAATGAGAGCGATAGAAACAACGTCGAAATAGACTTCTATAATCTATCTGGTTTGCACGCAAAATGGCCAAACGTGCGTGCAAACTGTAATTTGGTGCGTACAACGCGCTTCTACACAAAATCGAGCGCGCAACTTGTTCATAAACGAACGGAAAAAGCGATCGCAGCAACGCACGTTCCTCATTCCTCTTGTGCATTGCGCAAGCAAAAGGAAGGATAAGCGCTGCTAAAGCACTGCCTGCCATCCATTCTCGATCTCTCATTTTTGCTTGCATCTGCGTGAACAAGCAAACACGCAGTCATTCCAAAGTGGACACGCTTGAACTTGTTGCTTTGCGCTCACTTCATTTCATTACACCGAATCTCGTTGCGTTAACTAAGTCCACGCACAAGGTGCGCGACGCAATAAAGACTTGCAATATGGAACTTAACGCGTGTATACTTTCATTGCACCATTGCCCGGTTAACAGCTCGATAACATTCAAACAATAAATTATATATCAATATCATATCGAATGCTAACGTTGTGTGGTCATTTATGCATCTTGGACTGGAAATGGTAGTGCGCATATGCACTACAGCAATTAGTGAGTGGACGGTTCCACCTAACGACATGGCAGACTAGAGGTGACGTGCTGTTCCTGCTTGCTAGCATCGACAGTGTGCGACTGTATATTCGAGATCGTGCACGACATTCGCGCGATGCGATATACGAATGGTAACAAATCTTTGTGTGTTAAGCGCAGGTAGTATTGAATTAATGTACTGGATTCAACAGCGCAGAAAATATTGACTTCATGAACTGGATTCAACACCACGAATCTTGATAAGTGTCTATGAATGTATATCCATGAAACACTATCACTCTTTATATGGCTGCATAAATAAAGTATAATGTCCTATATATAACCGCGATCGATGAAAAGATAAATTATTTAAGGAAAAATGTTGTAATAGGTTTGAACATGTGTGAAAATAAAGAAAAAAGCGATGCGGGTTATCGTCTGTGCAGTCAGTAGTAGTCGCGCGCAGATCAGCGCAACTTACGGGTCGAGCTTCTGTATGCATCCACGTCTGTTTTCAAGTCGACGTTTAGCGCACTAAATCTGACGCAATAGCACTAACGCTGGCCGTACAGAGCTACAGCTTGAAACGGATTAACATGTTAGCACGTGCAATGTAGCCATGACGATGCGAACCTGAACACAAAGCCAAATTTAAAGGAATACGACATTTGCTGACTAGCATGCTCACAAACAACTTTGAGAAGGACACTTGTATTACATTTTAACTAATTTTAACCAAATTCTGCACATTACACACGTCAGCGGTGCCAATCGATGTCCTCCCTACAATTACTCCCGGGAAGGAGTAGAATAACACACATAAGCGGTGACAAACTAGAATGAAGAGACATTTTAGCATAATATTTTTTACATAAACCAAATATTACAGTGCAAAATTTGTGGACAGAATATTATTGATTTCAGTAGGGATCATTTGAACATTTCTTAATCACCAAAACGCATCGCTTACGCGTCGAGCCATAATGCCCTAACGTGTACGCGTTGGCCTTGGTAGCACACCGTTTTGGGCGAATATCGCGTGTTTTAATAAGTATACTGATGTTATCTTACTGGAGCTGCCTTTGGTCTCCAGCACTAGCAGCGAATCTATCTGCGTGTGTGTGTACGTGCCTCTGTCTCGGCAGCCATCGAAGAAAAAACAGAGATGTTCGGCTTCCATCCGCAAAATCATCATCGATCCACTGCCTGGCTGCAGACGCATAGCCGCTTGAAGTGGCAACTGTCGTAGCCATCCGTGCTGAATGTTTTTTTACGACGCCGTAACAAACGCTGCTACGCCGCAGGTATCAACTTTGTCGTGCCCTTGTACTTGTTGTTGCTGTTGTCGTTCAGGTCCTTCAAGATTTGATACACGACGGTATTCCGTGGCCGATCGCTGTTGCGATCGCTCGGCCGTTCACATCTGCGTGCGTGTATGCGCGGATTACGACCAGCTCACAGTGTGTTATATGTGCTGTGGTTGGCATTTTTTGAATCATGAGACTCGGAATCGTCTTTTCATTCTGCGCCGGTTGGTGGGTATTTCCGAGTCTTATTTGAATTTATAGGAGTTTGATTTAAGCGCACCGTAGCTGTCAATTCGGTCATCGTGTCTCCTTTTGTCATATATTTGTTGTATTCACAATCGTTATTACACTACTTATTAACTATTATTATCAATTTTTGCCATTAACAAAGATAATCAATTACGGATTGACATTTTCCCTGATCTGAGCTCAGTCTTTGACAGACTAAAATTGGCCCATTTTAGGCATTTGCGCTTGGGTGAGCGACGTGTGCAAATGGCACTCACGCGCAATGGAGAGCTACCTCTTGCTGCTTGATGCGCCTCGCGCAGCAACGAGTCGTTCATCGCCAGCACCGCCCGAGTACTCGCACAAACTCTCGGCGCGACAGTCGCACCGCCATCGCCGAACGCAGCGCCATGTGATGGCGTCGACAGAGACAACCAGTGTGATCGTATCACCAAGAGCACCGCTGTCACCATCATCAACATTGTCGACGCCAAGCGACAGGAAGCAGCAGCACGCACACGACGCGTTCCGATCTGTCGAGGTACTTGGCGAAGTCGCGCGCCTCGAGGCCGACGCGAGCCGAGCGACGCTGCAGCCTGAGGACGCATTCGCGCTCCTTCGGCGACTCGTGACGCCGCAGCACGTCGCGCGCGTCGCATCGACACTGACCGACAGTCGAGCGCTGTCGCTTGACGAGCTGCTCGGTGGCATCGATGCTGCGTGTTGGCGAACGCTCGCACCGACATCGGTACGAGTAGCTGCCGGCGAGTCTGTGCGCGTGCGCTTTGCCCAGCTCTACCGCGGCGTCCACGCTGCGGTCGAAGCGCGGCGCACGACGTGCGCAACACTCGAGACGACGCTCGCACAGACTGTGCAGCGCACCGACGCACTACCAGCTGCTGTAAGCGCGCGCGAAGCAGCAATCGAGCAGCGCAAAGCGTCGCTCGTTGCGCGCTCGGCGCGTGCACTCGACTGCGACGTGCTCGACAGCCACGCAGTCGCAGCAGCAGTCGATGCAAAAGTGCAAACGCTGCGGCGCCGACGCGACCTTCGCGCATGGGCGTGCAGTGACTTGCGCGACGCGATCACCGACGACGTGACGCGCGCGAGCGAGCTCAAGAAGCAGATTGCAGTCGTTGCTGCCGATATGAAGAAAGAGGAGCTCGCGCATCGAGTAAAAGCGCAGCGCGTCGAAGCAGCTGTCGCAACGACTTTACGCGATGGCGCCAGCGTCAGCGGTCGTGGTAGTGGTGACATAGCGATAGCGATGCAGCAGTCGCTGGAAGCGCGTGTCGCACAGGCGCAGGCGAAAAACGCGCAGCTGCTCGATGCGATCGCAAAGCGCAAAGCGCAGGTGCGAGCACGCACAGAGAGCGTGTTTGCGACACGCAGTGCCGTTGCAGCACTTGCGAGTCAGCTTGCAGTTGTCGAAGAGCAAATCGATTTGTTGCAGCATGACATTGCGCACGTCGAGCGGTCATGTACGCCGCGCCCTGATTGGTCGCAGCTGCTCGACGCAGCCGTCGTGACGACTGCGATCGACCGCGTTAACGAGGCGGCCAAGCGCCGCATCGAGCAGTCGCGCACGCGTGTGAGCTCAACTGACAAGGTGGACGATGATGGCAGCAGCAGCAGCGAACACCAGCAGCAGCTCCACACAATGCTGCGCACGAGCCACGCAAGCACGATCGACAAAGTGCGCGCAATGGCAGCTGAGCTTACGCGCATCCGCACAACGTACCACGCCGGCGACGCGCTCGGGCTCGAACAGGCCAAGCTCGAGCACCTTCAGAATGAAATCGCGCGAACGTTGCAGCAGCTCGACGCGATCCGAAGCGCCGACGCCGCCGAGTGAGTCAAACACACGCGTCGACACCAGCAAGTACAGTAGATACAAATGGATGGTAGGAGGAGAGAGAGCCAGCGCGATAGATAGAGCCGTCGGTCGTGCATTGACTGGCTAGATGGATGCACTACTGACTCTGTACTAAGTACGCGACTGACTACGTCGCTACGGCACTGGACACTCAGGTGACTGACTCATACTCACACTACCACATAGAGAGAATGATGGTACTCAGTAGGTACGCACGACTGACACGTAGCAAACAGACACACACGCCATGCACATCGAGCGCATTACGACACGTCATGGCTCGTCACGAACCAAATCACAAACGCAACGAGCCACCTAGAGCTGCAACGTCGAGATGCACGGCGCGCGCGCAGCGTGGTGGTGGCTGCTACTACTAGAAGCGTCGAGTGCGAGCGAGTCGCTGTCGTCCCAGAGCACGAGCGACTGGTCCGAGAGGAGCGTAAAGCTGTCGAGGAGCAAGTCGTTGTCGTCCCAGACGTCCGCGTCGCAGCTCGGCAAGTCGAGCACGTCGTGGCTCACGTCGTGGTTCTCGAGCTTGCTCGGTAGTCCAAAGTCAAACTGGAGCGCGCCGGCGTCTTGTGGACTCAGGACCTCGTTGCACTGGAACTTGTCTTCGGGCTCAGTGGTCGTCCCGGTCTTGTCGAGGCCGAGGTGCTGGCCAAAGCTGCTGGTATTGTTGCACGACTCGAGCATCTCAAACTCGGGCTCGGTGCAGATCTCGAGCATCCAGCTCTCAGCTGCATCGAGCGAGTCGATGTACGTAGCGCTGAGCGAGCTCTCAGGCAACGCCACTGGTTCGCATGGCAGCGCGAGGCTCGCCATCAGGTCTTGAAACTGCGTCTCGGTCTTTGTATGGATGTTCACCGCAGCAGCACTCACGCGCTGGCGCTTGTAGCACCGATTGTGCGCAGCGACTGCAGTGGCAGTGGTGGCAGTGCGCTGTCGCTGCTTCACGCGATCTTGCTGCATTTGTGCGTACAGTGCATCGATCGACTCGGGCTCGGGTCGCCGCTTCGTCTCGACGATGTGGTCGTGCGCAGCGATCTTCGGTCGCGGGATGATCTCGAGCGCTTTGGCGTACCACTCGTCAAACGTCATGGCGACATCCTTGGTCGTGCGCTTCGCAAACTCGTCTTTCGCCCAGTGGATGATAAAGTCGGCGCGCAACTGGTAGATCTCGTCGCACGTCGCGTCGTACTGCATCTGCGTCATCTGGCGGATCGCGTCGTCGCTCCGCTTGAACTTGGCTTTACCGACGAACTTTTCGCCGTTCATCTGCTTCTTCGAGATGCGCATGGGGCAGCAGTTGAGCATGCGCGAGAGCCACGCGCGCATCGACGACTTGGGCACGACTTCGTCCAGCACGCCGAGGCAGAACAGCTCGACCAGTTTGCGCAGGTAGGCGTCCTCCTCGGGATTCCACTTGCCTGCTCGCACGGGGATGTTCTGTGCGCGGGCGTTCTGCAGGAACGTCAAGATGCGGTCAGTAGCCGCCTCAACGTGCATCCCCAGTACCAGTTTCTTGTGCGGCGAGATGCTCGCAGACTTCGATACATCGCGCGCAGGCACCTTGAGCCCAGCGCTCGGGCTGCTCTCGGTCTTGAGCGGCACAGGCTGCAGACTCGGTAGTTCCTGTCGGCTGCTCACACTCGGCGTGCTCGCCACCTTCATGGCGACACTGCTAGTACTTGACGTAGTAGGTGTTACTGGGCTTGGCGCGATCGTCGGGCATTTCGTGCGTGCGCCACGGGTCTCGATGCGCACTGGCGCTGGTGCGCGCTTGATGATGTTGGACGAGGTGGCTGCACGCATGTCGGTCGTTCGTGCTTGGCGTCGGTCGGTCGGGATGAGCTGCTGCCGAGTGGGACTGGTGAAGCGGTAGGAGCGACGCGAGTGCGCGAGCGGATGCGAATTGGAGAATGAACAGGCGTGAGCACTGCGCAGTAGCAGCGATGGCGGTGGCTCCCGCTGCAAAGCGAGTGGCTGCGTGTAAGCGACAGACGCGTGATCTTTGAACAGCGCACGAGGAGGGACCAACGCCAATGCCCCCATTGAGAGCGCGCACGCGCTTGTCGCGTACACTTGCTCTGTCATCGCATTGTGAATGATCCGCAATCCCACGTGTTTTGGATCGCACGTCGAGTGGATTCGCTCATGGTGGTGGGTACAGTACGCGAGCTGTCGCGCATTGAGGTAAGGCGCGCGCGCAACTGCGCATGCGTGCATCCTCTACATCTCCATAAAGACGGTTCCACTCGCTCGCTCGTCGTTCGGTCAAACTGTCTGTTACAAGTCGCAGAACACACACCGAAGTGAACGAACGAGCCGGAGCGACTGGCGAGCTGGTGCGCGCACGCGCTGTCGATCAGAGAGATCCGTGATCGCTGTCGCAGTGTGAGTTGTCGTCGTGAGCAGCGCGAAAATTTGACGCGAGTGTCGAGATATGACTCGTATTCGTGTTCGTCCACATGCTCGCGTGTGTGGCTGATCTGGAAAGATAGAGCGGCATGCGATCGTGTGTCGGCTCATCAGGAATTTGATTCGAGATTTACAGTGCGTCACGACTGGCACTCGCGCATTACACATCACTGCGTGCGTGAACACGATGCGAATCGTCAGACGTGCCAAGCAGACGTTCCGCTCACTCGTTCGCGTCTGCGTTGTGCGCTCGCGCATGCAGACGATTATGCTGCCGGTGAAGCATGATGTAGCCAAGTTGCGAGCAACTGCTGTCGTGTCTTCGCTGTTGTGGCTTCATTTAGTCTGCAAAGAAAGGACCGACTTGCAGAGGTTGCACCAGATGCACAGACTCGTCTTCAACAGATGCACAGACTCGTCTTCAACAGATGCACCACGTCTGAGCTGGCGATCTGCTGTCCGAGCACTAACTAGCGAGCGCACCCATTTGTTGAGTACTACTGCTGTTGCAGCTGCTACGGCTCTCTGGTCGTATGTGACGCACACGTTGTTGCCTACTTGCTCCGTGTAGACGAGTGCGTCGGAATGCAAAAGACGCGTGCGCCTTTATGTCGACAACATCAGCAGCATGCACACGGACGTTGCAATGCAGTCGCCACACGCACACGTGTGCGTACATTCGCTTCGATAGTTGCAGCGTAGCAGCGGGCTCGTGTCCTGACGCACTCGTGTCCTAGGACACTCGCTCGCTCTTTTCGAGCGCTGCTGTCTCTCTAAGCACACAGAGAATCCGGCTTCATGAGCGCAGCTGCCTCAAAGCGCCCGCTGGATGGATCGAGCTGGTCGCATGAAGAAGCAGTCAGCGTTCGAGTGCGAACAGAGCGACTGTGTCAACTGGCGCTGCCGCATGGATTCGCTTCAAGAGTACTGTATATGACTCGAATAGAGCGCCCACTTTCCCAATCGTTTGTTCAACATCATGCAAACTCGCTACACGACGCCCAGCGATCCGTGGGACAACAAGCCACATGAGCGCGCCTGTACCGCACCCGCTGCTGCGACGCAGCGGCTCAAAGGTTGCGCTGACGCTGCATGACGTGCGCACTGCGTTTGAGCAGCAGCAGCTGCTGTCGATGAACGACACGCTTGCGATCATCCACGAAGCGCAGGATTTCATGAGCGAGGAGCCCAACATGGTCGTCGTGCTCGGCGCCTCCACCTACGGTGCTTCCTCCATCTCATCTCTCTTCTGCTGTACTGCGCTAGTATGAACTGTAGCTTGCACCGACTGCTGACGTGCAGTCACTGAGTGTGTATGTGCTGTCAATGCCTCTGCAATCGTGTGCACCACAAGTGTTTGGCGACATCCACGGCCAGTTCTTCGACTTGATGCGGATCATCGACGACGTCGGGCTCACGCACGTTGCTGGTGTGTATTGTCAATATGCGACCGCGCGTACACGGCGCATTAGCTGTCTCTTGTACGCAATGTACTGACTGGTGCACATCGCTCGTGGCGGCGCATACACGTAGAGAACGACGTGAAGCTCGTGTTTCTCGGCGACTATGTTGGTGCGTAGCAGCGCAGAAGCTTGCGTGACGTACACCACATTACTCCCTTGTATAAGCTGCTCGCATCCACTGAATAGCACGCACGACTCGTTGGTCACTCGCTAGACCGCGGCGCGTTTTCGTGCGAAGTGATGCTGTACTTGCTGCTGCTCAAAGCGACGTTCCCAACGAAAGTCTACTTGCTGCGCGGCAACCACGAGTGCGAGACGATCTCGTCGTTCTACGGCTTTCGCGCCGAGTGTACGTCCACGCTTGGGTCGATCTGTATGAGTGTTTGTATACACACATTCTAATATGCCCACTGCTCTATGCACACCTACATGTACACACGTTTACACGATATTAGGTCAGCAAAAGTACGGCGTGTCGGTGTACCACCACTTCCTCTCGTGCTTCCAGGCGCTGCCGATCGCGGCGCTGCTCAAGACGCCGCGCGGCGACATCTTTTGCGTCCACGGCGGCCTCTCGCCCGACGTCGCAAGCATCCACGCGATCGAGAGCATCGACCGCCATCGCGAACCCCCGACCGACGGCGCGCTCTGCGACCTCCTGTGGTCCGACCCCGCAGTCGCAACGACCGATGGTCTAGCTACCGACACGTCAGTGCACGACGAGCCCAAGTGGACAGCAAACAAGGTGCGTCGTCGCGCTGTTGGCAGTGAGCGATAGTCGCTGCATAAACTGACGAGCCTGCGACACTCGCTCTTGCAGGTGCGCGGCTGTTCGTATTACTTTAGTCCAGCTGCGACGTTTGCGTTCCTCGCGCACAATCACTTGCTCGCCGTCGTGCGCGCGCACGAGTACGCCGAGCTTGGGTTCCTGTTCCACTTTGCAACGCCCGAGTTTGACGCCATGGATAAACGCGTCGACCGCGTGCTGCCGCCGCTCATCACGATCTTCTCGGCGGCGAACTACTGCGGCCAGCACGGCAACCTGGTACGTCGCGGTCGTATGTAGCAGGCGATTCGAGTCGACTATACAGACTGACTGACTGACTGACTGACTGCGCTGCCTCGTTTATGTACATGAACAGGCCGGCTACCTGATCTTCCATAGCGACCCGTTTGCGTGGGAGATCAAGCAGCTCGCAGCCGTTGCGCACGTTGCGCCGCCACTGCCAGGCAGTTTGGGCCGCACGTCGGATCTCTGGAAGCAGTTTCGCCAGACGCTACCGTTTTTACCAGCGAGCAAGCACTTCTTTGACGACATTCTGGTGCTCGCTGGCAACGAGCGAGCGCGCAGCAGTGCGGCGAGTAGTGGTCAAGTAGAGACGGCAGCAGCAGCAGAGGCAGCGCCTATGCTCACGCGCACCGCGTCTGGACGTGACAACTCAGCCACAAGTAGCGAGGACCCGACTGGTGCGTGTCTGTCTGTGTGTATCGACATCTGCTTGGCTGGCGTGTGCGTCGCTCGTCACTGACGAATGTGCGTCTGTGTATATGTGTATGTTGCGGCTAGAGCGCCGTCGACGCCAGACGAGCGAGATGCATCCACAGGCGATCAGCCGCGAGTTGGATGTGGAAGCGTCCAAGTGGGTCCAGCGCGACACGAATGCGCGCGACGTGGTCTCGTTCAACAATGGCACTGAGAACGATGACAAAGCAGCAGCCGCCGCACCACCAGTGCGACGTCGACGCCTGTCACTCCCAGCGCAGCAGCTCAGTCTCGAGGACCGGTCCAAAGTACGTACCTGTCGTCTACTGCTGCTACCCACGACAGTGTTGGACGATTGTATGCGACATGGTGACTCACAACTGCGCTGCAACTGCTGCGACTGGTATGCAGATCCTGTCGCCCAAAGAACTCGAGACGATCAAGCTTGTCTTTTCTCTCATGGACACAGACGGCAACCTGGCGCTCAGTGAAGCCGAAGTCGCGACGTTTATCCTCAACGTCCTCGGTGCGTCCGCGTGTCTGAATGGGTCTCTCTGTATGGATGCCTGTCACTGCTGGCTGACGCACTATACAAACACACGTATATGTACATGTATACTTGCACATACGTGCATAGGCGAGCGCATTAGTCGCCCACTGGCCGCCAAGTACCTCGACGCGCTCGACTTTGACGACGACGGCGTTGTCGACTTTGCCGACATCCTCTCGTGGGCGGCCGTTATGAAGATGAACTACGAGCCGCCGTCATTGCCACTCAGCACCCAACTCCTACGCTCGCTGACGCATAGCACGCGTAGGCACTACGGACTACTCGCATTGCTGCTGCTATTCGCAGGTGCTGTCGGCACCGACGTGGTTGTGCGTCGCCAAAAGCTTCGGATAATGGGGCAAACGACGACGCGGTGGCTCCGGATAGTTGCGTCGCTCAGTGCAGCTGTGTATGTTGTGCAGTTCCTGCAGCGTGGTAGCGCTGCTGCGACGCTCTCGACGAGCGTCGTGCGCGTGCTCGCAGCGCTCAAGCGCAAGCTGCTGCTGAATTGAGCAGCTACTACTGTAGTACACGCTCGTAGCATGCACGTATATGGGTGTACGTCGTAAAGTCGTGATTATTAGCTGGATGGTCAAGAGATGTCTCCGTCTATACATAAATCAAGTCAATAATGTCGCACTACGTCACTCGTCGTCCAGCACATAGTCGTCGAGTGCGTCTTCGAGTGCGTCCTCGCACTCAATGTCTTCGACAGCGCTCAGGTCGATGTCGACACCGAGCTTGGTGACGATCGCGAGCAAGTACGCGAGATGCAACTTCGTGCCGCCACGACGGTCGGTCGCTGCGTGCAGCACGTCGTGCTTGCGCCGCTCGTGCACGCAGTGCTTGCACATTGCTGGGTTCATTGCATCGCGCTGGAAGCCCGGGCACGTCGTGCCGATCGAGCAGATCGTGCACTTTGGATACGCCGCATTGAGTGCGTCGACAAGCACTGCGATCTTGCGGACGCGTATCCGCTCGAGCTGCGTCTGTTGTTCGACCCGAACGTTCTTGGCTTGCCGCTCAATGCTCTGGATCTGTGCAGCTTGTTGCGCCTCGCGCTGCGCGAGTTCGTCGCGACTCGGTCCAATGTACGGCTTGGTCGCCACGAGCGTGAACTCGTTGCCACATGCGACTGGATCGAGTGAGTGATTGAGCACAGGGCACAACATATCACCCCTGTGAGTCCTACTGAATGTCCTATGTAGATCCATAGCAGTAGCAGCAGCACAACTGTTAGAGCAAGTGACGCACTCGAGCACGGCCGACCAACGAACGCGTCCATGCCTTCGACTTTGCCAGGTACAGCGCAGAACGTCTCTTCGAGGTTCGCGAGCTCCTCGGGCCGTCCGAGGCAGCCGTTGTTGTTACTACCCCACGTAAACACCTGTAGACATAGGGAGAGGAGAGCAGCCATAGTGTGAAGAGTCTGGATGTGCTATCGCCACTTGCGGCTCTGCGGCGGCACGCACTTCGTCGTCGACCGACAGCGCGACGTTGTGGAACATGCCGGCGCACACGCGCTTGATGAGCGCGTGGGTCGCGAGGAAGTCCGTGACAAGACCGGGCGATAGCGCCAGCTGTGTCCCGCCCTGTGCGAGCTGACCGAGACGGCCGCTGCCCCACGTGTATACCTGTAGCAGCATACAAATAGCAAGTGATGAGCGAGTCGTCGTCGCGCGACAAGGTCTGAGAATGCATACTCGAGATGCCGTACGAGTCCGCCCTTGAGCAGCGGTGGGATGAGCACGACGGCGACTGTGTGCCAGCAGCCACACGCGAGCTCAAAGATGATGTCGTCCTGGAGCGCGTCGACGAGCTTCGGGTTGACAAACGACGTCGTGTCGCCGTGGCCGAGTCGACTGGAAAGCGGGGACGACCGCATGCATTGTAGGTGTAAGCAGACAAGTCGGTAGTGTCAGCCACACACAGTCGTGTCTGCTATAGCGACAGCAGCACCTACGAGACGACGTGAGTGTGCGTGTCTTACCCACCATCGCCGCTGCCCCACGTGAACACTTGACCGTTCGACGTCACCAAGCCTGCGTGCATCGCGCCGCACGAGATCTGACGTCCATACGTCACGTCAGTCAGCGAGTGAACGACTCGGCTTGGTCCTCGCAGCAGTCAGTCGGTTCCGGCCGACTCGCACCTGGGCGACCTGTAGCTTTGCGAGGCTCCGTGCGAGACTCGACGTGTCGCCAGTCGTGAACGTCGCGCCAAACGCGTGGACAGCACCAGCGTCTGTGACGACAAACGTGTGGTTCGTACCGACAGCAACGGCCTGAACAACGCACGCCTCGGGGACCGTGCGCTCCCAGAGCTGCGGCTCGTATCGGTCGAGGCCGTAGCGCACGCGCGCTTTCTGAGACTGCAACTCGGTCAAGTTGTGCGCTGGCTCGTTCCCGAGTTGGCAGTGGTCGTTCTGGCCCCACGTGAAGACGTCGCCGTCTTTTGTGCGGGCGCAGCAGTGCACGCGGCCGACTGCGATGTGACTCACGCCTTCGCCGCAGAGCGCAAAGAGCTTGACCGGGTCGACAAAGTCCTCGTTGCCGCCCTCTTCTTCGTCGTCGTTGTCGCCGATATTTTCATCGCCGTCGCCTCCGTTGTCGCCGCCGCCTTGGGCTTGACGACCGAGCTCATCGTCGTCACTGCTATCGTCGTCGTCGTCGCTCGAGTCGAGGTCGCCGTCGCGGCGGTACGTTCGCTTCACGAGGTCACTGAATGACGCGTGCGGTGGCAAACCTGTCGGTGCAGTGCGCTTGCCCCAGACGTACACGTCGCCAGTGCGCGTGACGGCAAACGCGAGGTTCGAGTCAAAGCCCTAGGTGAGTGAGTGTGAAGCGCACGTGAGATGGGCGAGTCTGCGAGCCATAGTCACATACTTCCATCCAGCTATTAACATGTAGACGCTATCGTACCGCGTAGACTTGGCTCACGGCTTTGCCACGGAGCTTCTTGATGAGCCGCGGCGTGCCACTCGACGCCAAGTCACCGTGGCCGAGCTGCCCGGCAAACCCAGACCCGAACGACCAGACGCCGCCGAGCATGTCGAGCTGCCGCTGGTACTCGGTCTCTTCTTCTTGGCGCCGCGCAAACTCTGGATGGATGACACGTGATAGGTAGCCAAGCGCTCGCTGCGTCAGTGTGCTACACAGTCCAGGACAGCCTACTACTACTGTAGAATTGGAGTGTATTGCAGCCAACGACGCACCAGCGCTCTTTTGTTCTGTCAACGACGCAGTCACGCGTTGCACGAGCTTCTTCTTGCCGCCGTTCTTTACGAGGCCGCGCGCAATGCACGACGCACGGAGCATCTTGGTCTTTAGCAGCGTCACGCATCGCAGGTCTAACTTGTGAAGCGATCGGCAGTATAGTGGTGGGAGCACAGATGATGTGAGTGGGCGTACCAACGACAGCGAGCGTCGATGTAGCCATACAGCAAGAAGCGCAGCATGTACACAAGCCTGCATGCATGCAATCGTACGCGATCCCACTCTGTGTTCGAGAGCAGATCTTGCGTGTCACTGATCGGCAGAAAGAGGAGCTTGCGAAAGTTGACAGCAGCATGGCCGGTTGGCACGCGGATGTCGAGCTTCTTGCGCCGCAGAAAGCCCATGGTGCGTACGCCAGGAGGTTAGTGCATGCAGATGCAGAACGTCAAGGTCGTTGAAGCACACGAAATTGTTGTACGACGATTGTGTTTTCGAATATGTCGAGAGCTATTTTCGATATCGTAGGTGCAGTAGAAACTTTCGCATTTACAAACTATGTTGATGGTTGATGTAATACGTAATATTTGCTTCATCTTTTTTATCTGTTGTCGAATGCCACTTCAAAGTTGACAGTGTCTTTCGTTTTATCTGTTGTGACAGTTCATGTATATAAATTCGAAAAAGAACCGCATAGGATACAATATTTGCGATAATCTACGCACCCCTTTGCTCGAGGCGGTTGACATGGCGAAATGAGACGGCTGTGAGGATGGGCGACGCCACGCTGGGATTTTGTGGTGGTCCCCTCGTCCTTGCGTTGAGGCGCATGCTGCGCGCAGTCAAAACAGCGGCGGATCAGCAGCAACAGCAGTACGAGCACGAGCATGCTGCGCAAGGTGACGTTCGAAGTGGGCCGCGCGGTGCGCGAGACCGGCCAGGCGCTCGACCGCCTCGGCCTGCGCGTGCTCGGCGACAACGCGTTCAACGAGCGATGTACGTCCCGCATACCGGTTCATGTCGAACGGCTTGCGGAATCGTTGTGTGCTTGGTTGTGTGTCGGTGGTCATGCGGCTCCCGGTGGTCCGGTCTGTTATTGCGTCTCGCAACCAAAGCGCTCGCGTGCACACAGTCAATGCGACTGATGTGCTCGAACGCATCAGCCCACGCGCCGCATGTATACACATACGTATGCGCTTGCCATACCTCCTCACCCAGTCGATCTCACATTCGTCACTCTGTCTGCTGTATGTGTTATATGCGCGTACTGTACCCCCAACCTCCTACTGCCATTCAGTCTCGCGCCACCGCCAGGTGATGAACCTGTACGACAAGCGCCCCGTGATCGCGCACGACGTCTGGGTCGCACCGAACGCAACGGTCGTTGGCGACGTCGAGATCTGCAACGACGCGTCCGTGTGGTACAACGTCGTGATCCGCGGCGACCTGAACCAAGTGCGCATTGGCAACCGCACGAACGTGCAGGACCGCACAGTGATCCACACGGCGTCAACAACGAACGCCGGCTTGTCGCCCGGCACGTCGATCGGCAACGACGTGACGATTGGCCACGGCTGCATCCTCTACTCGTGCACGATCGAGAACAACGCGCTCATTGGCATGGGCTCGATCATCCTCGACGGCGCGCTCGTTGAGTCAAACACGATCATTGCAGCTGGCAGCGTCGTGCCGCCTGGCCGTCGCATCCCGTCCGGCCAACTCTGGGCTGGCAACCCAGCCAAGTACGTCCGCGACATCTCGGACGACGAAGTCAGCGACATTGTCAAGCAAGCGGCCGAGTACAAGGGCATTGCTGAGACGCACGCCGACGAGTTCCTGCCGTACGGCACGGCGTACCTCGACGCCGAGAAGATCAAGGCCGCTGGTGGGCAGCTGTAAAGCTGTCAAGCTGGAAGGCTGGTAGGCAGCAGTAAAGCTGGTAGGCTGTACGCACTGCAATGGGAAAGCCGATGCTCGTGCGCCGCGCAGCAGCAGTAGTGCTGGACTATCCATACGCGCAACTGCTGCTGACTGCGAGTGGCGATCCGAGTTGGAAAGAGAGAATACACGCACAGGCCCTTACGTCTGATCTGATCATCTGCACATGCGATCTACAGTATACCGGCAGACGACAGTAGCTGCTCACCCCAATCAATCACAGACAGACAGGCAGATCAACCCAGCAACATGGACGACTCGCCTTGAATAGTAGCCCGTCGACAAGGCTGTACTAGTATCTGGTAGCCACGAGCGAGTATCACTCTGTTGCTGATCGCTAATCGTCGTCGCTGCTGCGTATCCGCTTCTGCTTGCGGTTGTCGCTGCTACTGCTTCGCTTCGTGCGCTTCTTGAAACCCGTGTCGGCGCTCGCAGCCATGCGCAGTGCGAGTTCGTCGTCCAAGCGCTTGCGCTCGGCATCGCTGTCGACGCTGTCGCGATCGAGCTGGACGCCTTTGTAGCGTCCACCCCACGGGTTGAACGCGCCTAGTGCGTCGTCGTCGCCGTGCAAAGTCGCATCTTCGATTGCTTCGCGGCGCTTCTCAAGCGCGAGTGCTGCGTCAGCAGCTGCGTGCGCGTCGGCTGTGCGCTGCGCAATAGCACCATCACTCTCGTCGACCTCGCGCACGATCACAGTACTCCACGCGCCCATCCCAGTCGCTTCATCAATCGCAACTGGCTCTACAGCTGCTGTCTGCTGATCACCGCCAACGCCACCACCAAACTCCATCTGCTGGACCATACGCTGTGCGGCTTCGAGCGTCAGACCTGCTGGCAAACGAATGCGCAGACGGTCAGCGTGGACGTTCGACTCGGTCGTTGGTTGTGACTTCCCGGGCGCCATAAACGTGACAGTGAACGCGCTAAAGCTGCGGTCGGTGTTTGGGATCTGGTGAACAGCTGCGCGGTCGATGAGCGCTGGGAGCCACGCGTCAGCGGCGTCGTTCCAGATCTCACACGCACTCCCAGTCTCGAGCTTACTCTGCGCGCATTGCGGTCGTCCATTACAGCCACAGTGAGAGTCATTAATGGTGCTGTGGCCTTATAGATATGGCGCATCCAGAACGACAGGAGTGACAGAGGGTACAACACACCTCATGGCGCTTGCCTTCGAGAAAGACCCCGTTGTTCGCGGCGTAGACACCATAGTCGTCGGCTTCAGCTTGATGCGTTTCGTCGCTAGTACTCACAGCGTGCGTGCTACTGCGTGTGAAGTCGACGCTCTGCGGTCGCTTGGAAGCGACAGCTGGGCGACGCGGTGGTGGTGGTGGCGGTGCGTTGCCTGGACGGCGAGGCGGCGGCGGCGGAGGTGTCTGTCCTGGTCGACGGGGAGGTGGTGGCGGTGGTGGTATGAGCTGCTTCTGTGCAGCTGTCGCGGCGAGGTCCAGCGCATGGCGTGCAAGTGCAGCCTCTTCGATCGCCTGGAGCTGCTGCTGTAGGTCTTTTTCGGCGTGGAGTGCGTCGGCTTTGGCTTCGCGCTGCTTCTTGAGCGACTCGTCGACCTTTTCTTTGTGCTTCTTGCCGTGCTCATGGTGCTTGATCGCCTGTAGTGATGGTGCAGTCAGTTATGGCGAGTGTGAGAGCGTTCACGACGTTTTTTGTGCAGTTTATGATCCAGCGAGCAACAGAACGCAATGCGAACGTACCGCCTTGTCGCCCTGCATCCACACATTGCAGAACTTGCAATAGTGGCGATCCACCATCGCTGCCTGCTGCTATTGCTCTTGCGAGGTGGTGCTGCAGCGTGCAGGAGGAGGTCGAATGAATGACCTGGTCGTGCTGCAAGCGTCAATTGAGAGGTGCAAGCTTGGATGAAGCTGCATTTTACTTTATGGTCCTGAATGTGGGTATGCCACACTACACATTTGTAGTTAGGTTGGCAAACGTAGAAATTGCAGTGAGCCACACAACACTACGAATATGCAGTGGTACACGCAATCTAAAGATGTGTGGCGTACGTTATATGGTGGCACAATCAACGAATCAAATTAACGGAAAGTGCTGAGAAATACAGCTATTTTTCTTGCAATATATATATGCTCAAAGTAATAAACCTTTCTCTCAAGCTTGCTACCCACACGATGGTTCGTTGATTTGTTGTCATATATGAATGATTGGCTGATACGCTATATCGTCCAGAAACAGGCGTGGATTGCATTTATTTGCATATAGCTTTCCGAAATATTTCGATGAACGGTGCATTCAGCTTCTATACAAAAATTGGTTGGCGCTCAGGCAGTCTGATGAGCACAAATGCAGCGCCGCAAACGCACATCGACCGCACAGTCGTGATTCTTGACAAGAAGCAGCAACAATGAGCAAGCGTGGTACGTTCATCGCTCCCTGTATTGCTGTCGAACTCTACGTCGCATGCGTGTAGTGTGTGTGTGCTCGCACTACAGCATGCCGCACGCTACTCGACGATCCACCTGCATCACACACAGCAACAGCAGCGTCGCTAATGACTGCTATCGCGCCGTTTATCTCGCTGTGTGACGCCGCTATGCAGGACGTGGTGGTACCTCGGGCAACAAGTTCCGCATGACCCTCGGTCTGCCGGTCGGCGCCGTGATGAACTGCGCGGACAACTCGGGCGCGAAGAACCTGTACATCATCGCGGTGTGCGGCATCAAGGGTCGCCTGAACCGTCTCCCGGCCGCCGGTGTCGGTGACATGGTCCTCGCGACTGTCAAGAAGGGTAAGCCGGACCTCCGTAAGAAGGTCATGCCGGCCGTCGTGATCCGCCAGCGCAAGTCGTGGCGTCGCCGCGACGGTGTCTTCCTCTACTTTGAGGACAACGCCGGTGTCATCGTGAACCCGAAGGGCGAGATGAAGGGCTCGGCCATCACGGGCCCAGTCGGCAAGGAGTGCGCGGACCTCTGGCCGCGTATCGCCTCGAACGCCGGCTCGATCGTCTAAGCAGTCAGTCAGTTCAGCTCAGCGTAGCTCTACGTGCGCTGCGTGCAAGCAGCTAGTAGCCCGCACCACTGGCTTCCGTCAATCGATCGCAGTCAGTAGTAGGCGATAGCACGAGCTGCCTGCGCGTCAGCAACGTCGACGCTCCTGATGAATGAGAATCGCGCTTTCCTATGTGTCGCCTGTCATGCTTGTCAATCTCTATCGTGACTACGCCTTCTTCTTCTTCTTGGTCTTCTTCGCAGCTTTCGCAGCGGCTTCCTCCTCGAGCCGTCGGCGCTCGTCCTCGTTCTTCGTCTCGTCGCGAATGTCCTTCTTGAGCTGCTTGAGCGCAGTTGCTGCGTCGTCGAGCAGCGCTGTCGACACGCCATCGACACTCGCACCAACGTCCTACACGTCGATTCGTGTGTAATACATGTCAGATACGTTCATATAGATACCCACACTGACGCACTGACAGCCATGCGCGACTCTGTAGGACGCACCACGGCAGCTGTGATCTTCTGAGCCCGCAGCTCGAGCGCCTGCAGCAGACTGAGTGCGACAGCGCCGTCGCTGAACGTAAACTGCGTCACCTCAGCGCCAGTCTCGGCTGCAGCACGCGTCGTCGCTGTGAACGGCACTAGACAGGCCTCGAGCGCAATCTCAGCGTTCAAGCGATCGCGCAGCGCTGACGCAGCTGCGAGCAGCTTGTCGCTCGCGCCGAGCGCTTGCGCTTCACAGATGCTTGCGCCGAGACGCGCAATCGATTGCTGATGCGTCTTGGTGCCACGCTCAATCTTGGCGCAGAGCGCGTGGCAGCCAAAGAGCGTGCACTCGGCCTCGGCGCTCCGAATAACCTGGACCGCAAGCGCGAGCATCGGCGCGCTCACATGCTCGCGCTGTGCGAGCTGGAGCGCGGCTGTCAGCGACGCGACGAGCGACCGGACGCCAATCGGCCGCACGACCATCAGCGACTTGATCTCATCCTGCAGGGCGACGTGCGCAACGAGCTGGTGGTACGTCCGCTTTGCGCGCCGTATGAGCGCGTGGTCGGCCGCTTTCGCCTGTGCGGCCTCGATCGCGGTGTACAGCGCCTCGGCGTCGGTCTGGCTGAGCGTCAGCGCACGCGCCATCTCGTCGTTCGTGACCATACGGCGCCGCGCTGTGCCGCCTGCTGCTGTTGTTGCCCGGTCATTGGACAGTGCGTCGTTGGACTGCAAAGTAGTCAGTGGCGACGCCAGTAGCTCGTCGCTCACGGTCGCTTCACTGCCTACACTGGCGCTACTAGACGATGCGGCGTCGTTCGACGTTGTTGGCGTCGGTAGCCGGCTCGTACTGCCTGACACTGCCACCCCATCCTCACAAGCGCTGCTCGGATCAGTCGCAGCGGCTGCGTCATTACCATCCTGTGAGCTTGGTGCGTCGCTGTCCGTCTGACCAAGCCGTGAGCCTGGACGACTGATCGCCTTACTCGCGTCATCGTCCGACATCCTGTTGAGTGCACTGAGCGTATGGCGAATGAGCTCGAGCTTGGCGTCCAGTAGACTGCGGAGGTCCTGCTCGGCTTTGCCCATCTCGGTCGCACACTCTTGACAGAACCGCACGACGCGATGCGGTAGTCGCGCACTACTGCTGCTGCTGCCATCGCCATCGCTATTGTCGATAGCCGCCTCCACCGGCGACGACTCGAGGAACGACGAGCACGGCCGCGCGTCGCAAAATACGTTGTGGCAGTGCTGGCAGAGACTCGGGCGCCGGATGCGCGTGAACGCCTCTTTGCACCACTCGCACGTCGACTGGCGCTCGACCTTACTCAGGAGTTTGTGGCAGCTCGCGTCGGTTGCGAGGTCGAGCGCGCGGTTCCCAAACGCGTTGCGCGGCTCGACGCTCGCCGAGTGTGCGAGCAAGAGCTCTACAGCTTCGCGATGGCCGCTCGCGCTTGCAAGATGCAAGCACCGGTTGCCAATCGGATCGACGTCTTCGAGGCTAAAGCCTGCGTGTAGGAGTAATGCGAGCACGTCGACGTGGCCTTTGTAGCTCGCCCAGTGCAGCGGCGTGTTGACACCGCAGCTCGGCTTGTTGGTAGCGTAGCTGCTGGTGCTCGCGTGCGCAGTCGCATGTCCTCCAGCAGTCGCGCTGCGGCGGCTTGTCTTGTACATTGCATCAGCGCCGATCTCGAGCAAGTATGATACGATCTATACACGCACATACGTACGATGCATTGATCTTACGTCAACTGAGCTCATCACCACGCACGTGCGATGCGACATCGCTGCTTCCTACTGTGCAACAAACGAGCTGGGCATACCTCGGTCTTGCCGCTGAATGCCGCAGCAGCGAGCGGTGTCCATCCGGTCTTGGAGATGAAGCCTGCAGGCGAGCCCTCGCTTACATTTGTCTCGACTGCGAGCACGCTGTCGTCGCGACAGAGCTGGATGAGCCGCAGCCCTTTGTCAATGTCGCTCGGCGACGCGCTCTGCTGCGGCAGCGGATCGACGCGGATCGGGATATCCTCGGGCTCGTTGTTCGTCGGGTCCAGCTCATCACCGTTCTCGCCTATTACCGCTGCTGCAGTATCGTCAGCGGCATCGCGCTCCTTCGTGCTCGTCATGCTGCACTCGAGTCGTCGTTGTCGGTACTGTCGAAGCTTGAGGTTGGTCGGTGCACTGCTGCTGCTGTTGCGTCGCTTCGAGGCACCTGAACAAGCGGTGGGAAAGATGATTGCTGTTTGACATGATTTTATTAGTCAAGTGGTCGAATGTTTCTCACAAATACAATGAGCAGGTCAGTGAGCATTTGCCACTCGAGCATAGTTTAGTCCAGTGAAAGCGAGCGAGTCATAATCGTCCCGCCAACACGACCACCATCGCAGATTTGACACTCGACAAGCATGGTGCGTGCGTGTCTTGGTTTCGTTGGCGGCTCACGATAGCGCACGTAACATGGCAGCAGACGCAGCAATGTATCCCCTTCTTCCCCATGTTTCATACATGAGTATATGCGCCAATCGCTCGCGTGCATTGCTGCCTTCTCTCTGCGCGACTGACCGCTCCGTTCGCACTCGATGACACACACAGGCAAACCAAGCGGCCAAGAAAGCGCAGAAGGCGAGCGTTTCACTCAGCGCCAAGCTGCAGCAGTGGATCCTCCCAATCAACGTACGATTGTTCGATCGTGTGTATGTGTGCGTGTGAGTCGCAGTCGTACTCACATGCAGCGCGTCGTGCTTTGCACTCCTGTCGCCCACCTCAACTCGTTACAACCAGATCCTCTACTGCCTCGCGCGCTTTGTGTGGTACCACGACAGCGTGACGCGATGGACCGTCGCAGGCTACCTATTCCTCGCAGCCACGACGTACATGACGTACTCGTGGGTCGTCAGCGCTGCTGAAGCCGGCGGCTCGAGCGAGTACGTTTGCTGTCGTCTGACACGTTGCTATGATGCGCTTCGACTCACACACTCACACGCCTGCTGCCTGCTGATGTCATCGTTCACTAGGTACGCAATGGACGTGCTGCTCATCACGCTCTTTGTACAGGCCGGACTCATCGTGTCCGACTACTTTTGGCTCGTCTTCCTTGCGGTACGAGCCTGTAGCGACTCGGAGCGATCCGTGCTGCTGGCGCGATCTAAGGGCCAGCGAGTGTATCATCGAGCGACTGACTCTACTGACTCTACTGACTCTACATTACGTACGGAATGGTAAATAGATCCCTGGGTTTTTGCTCTACCACGGCGGCCGCATGGTGCTCAAGTACGTCTTTACACCCGATGCAAGCGAAGTCGACGACGACGACGACGCGGCGCGCAAGAAGAAGGACAAAGCCGAGCGCCGCGCTGCGCGACCCAAGTTCAAGCGCGGCTAGTAGGCTGCTGCTACCGTTCCTGTAGGCGTCATAAACGACCTCGTCATCGTAGGTCGATAGACCGATAGAGACAGAGCGAGTAACAACAAGCGTCATCAGTGGTCGCTCTGCACGGGCTTATATTTGGATAAATAGTCAGTCGTCACTCGCTCCTGCTGCTGCTACGAACGCGTTAGAACTTCCAGCGCGGACGCATCGCAGCAAACGCCGCAGCTGCGCGGTCGCGCTTGCGCTCCTTTACAGCGACTGGTGCGGCTGGTAGAGCTGCTGGTTGAGCTGCTGTTACTGCTCGAAGAGTTGCTGGTGATCGTGCCCGAGCAGCAGCAGCAGCACCAGCGCGGCCGTTGAGTGGCAACGACGCTCGAGCTGTAACAGATGCGACACAGCGAATCACCAATGTGAGTGGCTAATGAGTAGGCATGTAGTAACGCACTAACTACGATTCGAACCTTGAGGCCGGCCACGCTGGGCTGTCTGCTGCTGCTGTTGCGACTGAGTCTGTTGCTCGCGTCGGATCGCACGAAGTACGATTTCGACTGTCGCAGCTGGTAGTGGCAAACTCCCAGTCGACTCGGGGTGTTCAAACGGATGCCGCGCAATCTCAAAGACGAGGTCGTCTGGGAGCCGGTGCAGCAGCTACCAGGAACGACAGATAGGACGTGTGAGTGCCGACATATACAGCGCTTTCGATGCAAACACGTATACATTTGTACAGCAAGCGTATACCTGGAGCGCGACTGAGACGAGGAGATCCGACTGCAGTGGCGGGAGGAACCGAACGCTCAAAATCTTCATCAAGTCCATGTCTCTACATATGTGTCATATACAGAGAGAGAGGGAGTGCGAATGAGCATGAACCACAAGCCCAAGCGACTCAACAGTCGATGAATGACGACGAACGCACTTGTGCAGGAGCTCGTCGCGCAGCAGCACCGTGTGCGCGACGACGAGCACGACGACAAAGTGAACGCCGACTGCAAACAGCTATCGAGTGTCCAAGCGACCCCCCGTACAAGACACATACAGATTGCTATACGTCAGCAGTGCAAACAGTACGCCAGACCCGCAATAGCCTAATGTAGGACGCACCACATCCCAGACGCGCAAGAGTTCGGGCAGCGGCGGCGCGCACGCAAAGAGACTGAGGATGAGCGGCAGCGCGTAGATGCGCGCCGTGATGCCGCGGCGCTGCAAGTGGTGGAACAAGTCGGCGTCGAGCTAGCGAGGGTCATAGTCGGTTTGTTAGGCGACCTACCAAAACTCCGACTCCGACTCAGATGCCGACGCCGATGTAGACGTACTGTTAGCAAGCACTTGTCGACGAGCAAACAGCCGGTTTCGACGCCCTGGAGCTTCGGTGCCATGTAGTGCGGGCAGTGCCGCACGATGAGCTGACGGAACGTATGGTACGCGTCGGCCTCGGGCATGACGTACAGCAGCGGCGCACAGAGCACGTTCATGCCCTGTACGTAGCTGCTCATTTACATACAAACATTCAGTCCGTTGGGACCACCAGGCTATTCGCAGTGACTGACGTACAGACTATGCGACACGACGCACCGAATCGACTCGCTCCCGTCAGCGTGGGCACCGAGTTCGTGGATGAAGACGTTGAGCAGTCGCGCGAGCTTCTCTTCTGGCACGCGCTGCGCAAACGCTGGGTCGCCACGGAACGTCCTAATGTAGGCATGACCGCAATATAGTAAGTATCGATACTATACTTCACCTCTGTACAAGAAACACGTAGACATGCACCAAGCAGTTAAGCCAAACGCACCGGAACGTGTCGTTCCGAATGTCGCTGTCGCAGTACGACGCGCCGCGCGCTGCGAGTGCTTCGTACTGACGGCTGTCGACTGTCGCATCAACACCGAGGAAGAGCTTCCAGAGGCGGCCGCGCAGTGAGCACGTTGCAGTTGCGTCAGTACTGTCGCTGCTGCTGTCGGAAGACGCAACAGCAGTCGCATCGACATCCAATGCGTCGTCCTTGCTGCTGCTGCTGTTGCTGCTTGTAGCTGTATCAGCAGGTGTGCGTTCGCATGTGGTGTCGTTGTCGCGCGGCAGGCCGTAGACGATCACCATGCGCTTGAGCTCGCGCCACCGCTCGTAGTCCGAGTCGATCACATTGTTGTCGTCGTCTAATGCGTGTGCACGCCAGCCACATACACACATGCAGTCAGGATGTGTGGGACCGGCTGAAACATCGAGCTCACGCGATCGCGTCGATGCGGACACGGACGTACCAATGACCACGTCGCCCTGCAAGAGCGCGGTGTAGCGCCGACGCAACTGCTCCGATATGTGTCAACATAAGATCGCAACGCATGCAGTGTCAAGATTCACAGCCATTGAGCACAAGACAGCTGATAGTGCATCGACACACACATATGTACACTCGCGCATCTGCACGCACGTGCTCGTTGGTCGGCCGGAACGGCGGCGCCGCCATGCTCGCTCCGTTCTGGAGCCGCGCAGGTAGCAAATCGGTGGAACGGTTCCCTCGTTTTCAGCACTCTCGATTATTGTGCATGTCACTTTTCGGCTCACTTCGTGGTTCGTGCATTTGCTTCAAGTCCCATCGTGCGCTTTTATACTTGCATCTTGTATACTTTTTTCCTCTAACGTGCACCGCCTGCTTTCAGTAGTGACAAATAGAAGGTAAATCAGTCTCAGGCACGCGCCATTGTGAGCTGCTGAGAAACCTCAACGCGAGCTCTTACGAGCGCCATTCGCCGCCTGCTCGCTCGTGCATCAGACAAGCACCAGACTGCCGCTCGCCGCCGCGTACGCACATCGCAGCATCAGCATTAGCAGCAGACTTGTTCGTGCATTCCCCCACTACGAAAGCAGCAACGATGGACGCCGAGGCAGACGCATTCACGGTCGAAATCGGCGCGCGCGTGCTCGTGTACGGCAAATACGCTGGCGTAAGTCTACTCATCTCTGCATGCATCCCCCTGCCCGTTGTCTCTTCGTCCCTATCTCCCCCACATGCTTGTGTCGATGCGCATGCAACTGCATGCGATGACCCCATGAGCATCCACGCGTCGTACTTGCACCACTATCAACTGCATTGGCCAACGCTACTCGCTATACTGCTGCGTGGCTTCTCCTCCCCTACCCAGACGATCCGTCACGCACCGCTGCGCCGCACAGCTTGGATCGGCGTCGAAGTCGACCGCGCAGTCGGTGACACGGACGGCACGCTCGAGGACAAGCGTCTGTTTGAGTGCAAGCCAAACCACGGCATGTTTGTGCGCGAAGAGCACCTGCAGGTGCGTCTCGCTACTAGCTACTGTCTGCTAGCTACATACTCATGTGGATGTATGCTCCTCTGTATGGATGCTCTGCTGTACGTCTGCACCTCCACAGCGGTTCTCGCCCAACGATGCAGCTGCGTGTGTGATCCAGAGCGTCTGGCGCCGCTCGCAAGCCGTCCAAAAGGTATGTCTGTCAGCATGTCCATTCACTCTCGACCACTCCCTTATATCCGCACATCTACTCATTTATATCCGCACCCTCTCGATTTTGCCTACCTCTATAGTTCCGCCGCCTCGTGTTCTCGCACGCGTGGAACGTCCTCGACAACAATCAGGAGCAGCTAAACCTGAAGCGATCCGAGAAGCTCAAGTCGGCCGAGCACACACTCGCAGTCCTGTCCAAGCAAAAGTCAGCGCAGCAGCTCCAGCGCACGCAGTCCGAGCTCGCACTTGCGACGATCACAGTCGACGCATCGTATAGAGGACCGCACCTCACGTGGCCACTGCGCCTCACAACGGTCCTCGACATGCTCGAAGACTTTAAGAAAGGGGTGCTGCTGCACTATAAGTACGTCCTCGAGATCCTAAAAGAGGCGATCCGCGTCCTTACGGTCCTCCCAACGCTCCAAGAGATCGAAGTCGCTGACGGCGAGAAGATCACAGTCGTTGGCGATCTCCACGGCCAGCTCCAGGACTTGTTCTCGATCTTCTCGATCAACGGCTTGCCATCGCCGACAAACCGGTACTTGTTCAACGGTGACTTCGTCGACCGCGGCCTGTACGGCGTTGAAGTCGTCATGACGATCCTCGCATTCAAGCTCCTGTACCCGACGGGTGTGTACTTGAACCGCGGGAATCACGAGTCGCGGAATCAGAACTCGTGGATGGGCTTTGAAGACGAAATCTGGAGCAAATACGCCGATGAAGTCGACGCGGAACGGCCGGCCAAGCTCTTTGAGCGCTTCCAGACGCTGTTCGAGTCGCTGCCGTTGTGCGCCGTACTGCAGCAAAAGATCTTTGTCGTCCACGGTGGGCTGTTCTCGCGCGACAACGTCACGCTCGCGCACTTGCGCAAGATCGCCCGCAAGCGCGAGCCGCCACTCCATCAAGAAGCGCTCGAAGACAAGATCTACGAAGACATGCTCTGGAGCGACCCGCGTACGATCTCAGGGCGCCAACCGAGCGAGCGCGGCGCTGGCGTCGAGTTTGGCGTCGACGTGACCAACAACTTTTGCCTCGTGAACAAGATCGCTTTGATCATCCGGTCGCACGAGTGCGTGCCCGAGGGCTACGAGATCCTCCACGGCGGCCGGCTCATTACGCTCTTCTCGGCGTCGCGGTACTGCGGCACGCAGATGAACAAAGGCGCGTTCTTGACATTGGGGCCGGACTTGTTGCCCGAGATCCAGCAGTTTTACGCCCACGCGATCAACGAGAGTACGTTCAAAGCTCCAGAAGTGTCGGAGCTTCAGACGACGCTCGAAGACGATACGCTCCGGATGATCGCGGAACGCATTTGCGACTCGAAAGCGTCGCTCTTTTGGTACTTTACGCAGCACGACGCCGAGCACAACGGCACGGTCCCGCGTCTCGTGTGGGCCGACGCGTTGCGGTCGGTCTTGCAGCTCGACCTGCCGTTCCTCACGTACCAAGCGCGGCTCGCCAATATGAACGAAGACACCGGGATGATCAACTACTCGCGGTTCTTGGCGCGCTACCGCATCGAGAACGACTCGGTCGACAGCAGCGGCTGGCAAGAGTCGATCATTGCGCTCGTGTGCAAGAAGCTGTACCGCGCCATGGGCGCTGGCGATCTGGAGACGGCGTTCAAAGTCTTTGATACCGACGCGAGCGGCTTCATCGAGTACGACGAGTTCGTGGACGCGCTCAAGCGGATGGATACTGGCTTATCAGACCAGCAGATCTTTGAGCTCATGCGCACGGCCGACACGAACGACGACGGCCGCATCGACTTTGCCGAGTTTGTCCAGCGCTTCGAGGTCATCTTCACGGACCTCAAGCAAGTGCCAGCGACGCCGACGCCGTCCGAGCGCGCAAGCGCTGGCCTACCACCGAGTCCAGTGTCGTTAGATGCGGGTGATAGTAGTAGTACGCCGCCATCATCGTTTACGGCCAGCAGTAGTAGTACGACTACCAAGCCCGTGTTTGCGCGCCGTGTGTCGAGTCTCGACGACCAGAGCGCGTTTGCGCCGACGCCTGCGACCGACATTGACGTTGAGACCATGGACGCGCTGCTCCAGATCGGCAAAGCGCTGTTTGCGCTCGACGGCTCGCTCCACGACCACTTTGTGCGCTTTGATCTGAATCACGACGGCGTGCTCGCGCGCGACGAGTTTGAGCACGCGGTGCACGAGCTTGGCTTCACTTCGTTTTCAACGACGTTGATGGCGCGCGTGATGGCTGCGATCGACTTGGACGCTGGCGACTCGATCGACTACAAGGAGTTTGTCACGGCGTTTGGCGTCCAGGACGCAAAGGAAAAGCGCGTCCGCGCGCGCGGCGACGACCTCACATGGCAGAACGCCGTGCTCCAGCAGGTCTCGAACGTCTTCTACCAGCATCGCATCCACATTCGCAACGCATTCCGCATGTTTGACCAGACCAATACGGGATACATTAGCAAAGACGAGTTCCGCACCGGCATCACGACGTTCAACGTCGTGCTCAACTCGCCGCTCTCGGACGACCAGATCGAAGAGTTGCTCGTGTACCTCGACAGCAACAAGGACGGCGTGATTAGCTACAAGGAGTTCTTTGACGGCTTCCGCGTCGTCGACGTGCGGCTCGAGGAGGCAGATGACGACGTTGAGTGCGACCCGGCGCAGACGTGAGGGACGGACCGACCACGCGAGGGCGTGCACTGTGTATCGCACGGTAGGGTCGTTTGAGCAGCTGGCTGCTGTGTGTGGGCACGTGGGTTGTGTAGCGCTGCACGCACTCGCTCACGCAGATTTATAAGCACTATCATCATCATCATCCCTCTCCAACGGCATTCATTACACATTCCGTCTCGACTGGACTTTGTGATAGGGAGGGACGGGGAGGGAGGACACCACGACCCTCGATTTTCAATACAACTATTCAAACCCACCACTGCGCTACTGGTACTCGTTAACAACTCTCGTGGCTGCTACGATGTCGACATTGACATCGTTGTTGTTGTTGCTCGACGTTGACGCACGTATGGCTGGCAATACGATGGTCCTCGTTGTCAGTGCGCTGTGTGACTGCACCGAGCGTTGTCTGAAGATATGCGACCCAGTTGCGCAGGACGTCGGGTCCCGACGTGCGACTCAGATGCAGCGTCCTGCCGGACACGCAAACGACTGCGACAGCGAGTGGGTCGCGCTCGGGGTCGTACGCGACTGCTACGACCTGCTGCGTGAAGTCTGCGAGCTGCCCCTCGTGGTTCACACCAAAGCAGCTCAGCATCGTGCCTGATACCACAAAGTACCGCCGCGCGCGCCGGCGTCGTAGTGTCCACCATGGCGAGCGCACGTAGAACCACGCAGTGCGTGTGCGTTCATCGAATGCAATAGCGTCGCATTCAGTGACGACATCGTCCAGCGCTGCTGTGCTCGCGCGAGTGCGCTCGATGGTCGCTGTTACCCTTGGTAGCGACCGAGTCGCACCGTAGTAGCTCGTTGCGATTGACGTTGTCTCTAGGTCATCGCCATGCCGTTGCGACGGTATGTGCGTCTTGGACACGCGCGTCTTGCGCACGGCGGTCGCGAACGCATTGAACCAGTCGTCAAAGTCGGCACCGAGTGCAGTGTAAAGCACGAGCCGACGGTCTTCGTAGTCGGTCACCTGGAACGCTTTGTTGCGCTCATGCACGCGCTCGACAGCGATCACAACGTGGTGCGCGATCGGACTCGCAGCATGTTCTGGTGCATCCGAATCGTAGAACGTACAGATGAGCTCGCGCAGGCGGCAGAACCGCTTGTGGAACACGAGGTGTTGCTGTACGCGGCGCACTGTGCGGCATAAGCAACCTCGAGTTCGTGCGGCTACTGCGCCTTCTTCTGCTACTGGCAGCTCAGCAACGTGGATCCAGCCCGAGATCTCGCTGTCGCGCTTGTTATACACGAGCTGGTTCGCTGTGACGAGCGCGTGCATGTCAAAGTCGTGAAGATCCAACAGCCGCGATGCGTCCAACACTCGAGGTTGCTGGCGTTGATGTAGCACAGCATCATTATTGTAGTCTAGTGTGCGACGGCTGCTACACTGCTGTTGTTGTCTCGGCAGAGGAAGTGGTAGCGAGCGCTTTGCAGCAGCTGTGCGTGGCATCGTATCCAATCAAGCGAGCGACTTGGCGAATGATAAGCTGAGCAAATATCGTCACGAGCGACGCCGAGTCATGATCACTTCGACCTCGAGCGTCATGGGTGCAGAGAGTAATCATCCTCCTATCCTGGCGGATGCAGCTGAACCAACCGATGTGGCCTCTCGCAGACTACAAGTAGTTCATGGAGGCGACAACGAGTGTTGGCGTGTCTCTCGCTGGAAGCAAGGAGGCAGTACTAGTAGCGACTGTTGCTGCTGAGCGTACTAGAAGGACTTGAGAGGCGCATGGTTGATGGTGATCTTGAGCTAGCCAGGTAGCACGTGTACGAAACGAATTTGGCGTCTGTACCTCGATGTGTCGAGCGAGTTCGCATTATCTGCAGATCACCACAGAGTGCCACCAACGCTTTCATGCATCACGTCCAAACTGCACAGCATCACGAGTCCGCCTGCACATGTGCTGTATGTATGCACGACAACCGCTCATCTTCTGTATCGACACCACGAACCAGCATCTGCACATTTGCTATAGTGATATAATCCAGGAAAGTCAGCAAATCACGCTTCGCGCGCACTTGCACAATTACGTTCAAATGGCGATGACGTTCGCGAAGCGCTGCCGCACCGAGCGCGCGCTGCACGAAGCGATCGCCGACTACCTCGCCGCACGCGGTATCGGCGTCGAGGCAAGCGGTACGAACGCGCACTCAGCAACCGCATCTTCATGCTGCGTGTGAGCAAAACGCACTCGCATCGAGATCAGGCGCTCACTCTTGACCGGTGTTGTATGCATCGCAACGACATGGCGTCTCTCTATGTGTATGTGCGCATGTGTGTGCATATCCAGAGTTTACCGATCTGATCGCAACGCTCGGACCACCGCTGCCGGCAAACAGCGACGTGCACTGGCGTAAAGAGCTCGCGCGCATCCGCGACGAGCTCAACAAGCCCGACGGCCCCGACTACGCGTTCCTGCTCGACCACTTGATCGAAGTCGTACGTCGCGTCTGTATCATTGCTCACTATACGTCCCAATCACATCTGCTTGTAGACCTGCTCAACGACCTGCACGCTGCTGCTCTGCAGTGCACTGGCGCAAACGTCCCGACGAGCCTCTGCCGTGAGCTGTTTGGGTCAAAGCTCTTTCTTCACGTACGTCCGCACTCGACACGCCATACACAGCCAATAATAACGCACTGACACGCGGTCGCTTGCAACTGACGCTATAGATCGTCGTCGAGCGCCTCGCGACTGTGTTCCATGGCCACGACGCGGAGCTCTTCAAGCTCGAGAGCGACGTGCTCTGCCGCGGCGGCGGCGTCTACGGCATCTGCCGGTTGCTGCTCGATCGGCACTTCAAGTACGTCCGCAGTTTGGGATTCGCATATAAATCCGCACGCGCACTTCAGTACGCACTCATTCGTCATACACTTGCAATGGCTACATAGAGGCGAAGAGGCTACGACCCCAATCAGCAAGTTCCTCCGCGACTTCCAGACCATGTTTGACGACGACGACCCCAAGGTAGGCGTGCGGATGTTGGACAATGTATATGGCTGTTTGTATACATGACTGTACAGACTGACAAGCAATCGATCGACTGGCCACAGGCGCGCTGGGACGAGATCTTTGCGATCCACCAGCTCACGCTCGTCGCATTCCGGCGCGACCTCAAGCGCGTGCTCTGGGGCATCGACCACCACGTCCTCGGACCACCGAAGCTCGTCCGGCTCTTTGAACACGAGGTCAATGACGACGCGAGCGTCGAACCGCCAAAGTGCGTGACTGATTGACGGACGGACTGACGGACGGACTGACGAACTGGCTCGTCGTAACTGTTGACTGTTGTCTCTCTCACACACACTCTTGATACGTTGCGGACGCGACAGGAAGCGCATCGCCCGCGCGGTGCTCGAGCAGCAGTTTCGTGGCAGCGCGAGCGACTGGCGCGCGCTCTCGGCCGTCCACTCGATCCAAATGCCACGCGACGACACACAGCAAGAAGACGCCTTGAGTTTACAGGTGCGTGGACTGTGTGGACGCTCACTCGCTTTCTCTACTGGTGCCATCGTGTTGTCGCCGCTACGGGAGCCGTCCGACTTACGACCTTGAGATGACCGACTTGTCGGTCTGTCTGTTTGCCACACACAATAGGACGATGATGAGCCCATCGAAGTCGAAGATGCTGACGCCGACGCTGACGTTGATGACCTCGAGACGAGTCAAGAGCTACCAACGCTTCAGGTCGTGCAACGCGTCTGGTCGGCGCGTCTGCCGTTCTCGAGTGCGTTTGCTTGGCGGCTACTGCTGCGGTGATCAACAGTGTCGCGAGTCAGTGGGGGGCAGACCGAGTCGACGCTCATGCGATATATGTCTGTATGTGTGCGTCTGATTGCTAGCAGCAGGAACAGCAGCAGCAGCGACTGGCAGCTCGACCGAGTCGCGGACACCCGAAGACGACGACGACGTGGACGTTGAAGTCGATGTCGACGACTCGGACAGCATCGACGACGACAAACTCGACGATAGCGGCGACGTGATTGACGCGTCGAGCTCGCGCGAACAACCGTCAGCAGCTGCACTCGAGACCGAGTCAAGTGCGTCCGAGAGTGCGGTGGATGCTCGCGAGCCTGCGCAACCGGCTACAGAATCCGCTCAGGATGAGACAGTAGCGCCGCCGTCCGTCGCGCCATCCGAGGTGCGTCGCGTGTCGCTTGTTTGCTATTGCATTGACCGACTCGACAGGTCAGCTTGTGCGTATCGACTTGAATGGCTCGGCCTCACCTGCTGTTACGTCCAAATGTATCGCGCAGGTGTCGGACAGCGCAGCAGACGAGCCGCTCGTTGTACGCACGAAGCGCAAGCGCTGGTCGCAGCACGAAGTCGACGCGCTGCTGCGCGGCTACCGCGAGTTCAGCGCTATGCCAAACGTCTGGGTCATGATCAAGGGCAAGTACGCTGATGCGCTCCGGCAGCGCTCGAACATCGACCTCAAGGACAAGTACCGGAACTTGCTCAAGTACAACAAGCTCACACCGAGTACTAGCACAAGTAACGACGGCGACGGTGATGTCGAAGGCGACGGTGGCGACGACTAAGTCGACCTGAAGTACGGAATCCACTACATTGATCCGCTTGCTCCTGCCTTGAAACGCGACACTGTTGCGACACGTGCCATTGACGTTTAGAAGTCTGAGTACGAACGAGTCACGTGTGAGCACATACGAGAGCAACAATGGCCAAGACACAGGGCGAGAGTCGCTTTCGGCAATTCAGTTCGATCCTCTCAAGTCTGTCGTCGTCCAGTTGGCTACGCAACAAGTGGTCCATACAACGCACTACTGCGCCTCGCCTGCGCGCTGACTCCGCGGCGGCGGCGGCGGCGGCGGCTGTCGGGTCTTCTTCCTCTCTCTCTTTCTCTCTTGCTCGTGTAACTCGTAGCTGCTAGTAGCTCGTACTACGTAGTACGAGCCCACAGAGGCGTCATGTCCACGTCGCTGCGATCACAACTGGACACGTACGGTCTCTCACTCACTTTCGTACGCACTCGCTTACGTACGCACGCAACCAACGACCTAGCTGCTGCGGCCAACCGAGCCACTGCCCATCGAGTTGAGGTCGTTCGGCGTGTTGTACGTAAAGCCCTGGAACGTCATCGACGGCCGCGACGCGTCGGACACCCGCAGACTCGACGTCTCGACGCTGTTGAGCGTCATTTTCGTGAACTCGGGCTCAAAGTTTGGCGTGTCCTCGAGGCTCGCGACTGTTGGGCACGGGTTGAACGGCGGCGCGAGCTTGCGCGCGTACAGGTCGGTCCAGTTGATCTCGCGGAAGAACTCGTGGGTCTTGACGTCGTCGGCGCTCCGGCTCCCGAGACGCTCGCTCGGGTCGCGCGTCAACAGGCCAGTAATGAGGCTCCGCGCACTCGCCCCAACTTCGTCCGGGAACGTCAGCGGCGCATTCCGGACGCGGTCAAAGAGCTTTTGGCGATTGCGCGTGTACCACGGTGGGAGACCAGTCAACATCTCGTACAGCACCATGCCGAGCGCCCACCAGTCGACTGCTGTGCCATGCCCAACGCGGTCGAGGATCTCGGGCGGCAAGTACTCGGGCGTCCCGCACATCGAGTTCGTGCCCTCAGCGCCGTCGGTAATGCCTTCCTTTGCAAGCCCAAAGTCGGCCAACAAGACATGCCCGACTTGGTCAAACAGGATGTTCTCGGGCTTGAGGTCGCGATACACGACGCCGAGGTCGTGCAAATGCTCGAGGGCGAGCGTGATCTCGGCCGCGTAGAACCGCGCCTGGGGCTCGTCAAACTTCTCCATGCGCGACAAGTGGAAGAAGAGCTCGCCGCCGGGGCAGTAGTCGAGCACAAAGTAGAGCTTCTGCGACGTCTGGAACGCGTAGTGGAGGTGCACAATGAACGGATGCTTCGCCCTTCCCAAGACACGGCGCTCCGTGCGCGTGTGCTCGACTTGGTTCCGCCGCTTGACGTTCGTCTTGTTGAGCGACTTCATCGCAAAGAGCTTCTTCGAGTCCTTCTTGCGCACGAGCGTGACTTTGCCGTACGACCCTTTGCCAATGACCTTGAGCAGCTCAAAGTCGTCGAGCGACGTCTTTGGCGTGTTGTACAGCGGCTCGTTGTCTTTGCTAGAGCTGCTGTCCGACAATGGCGCCGAGTCACTGCTGTTCGACTTGGTTGTTGACGACAGGGGCGTGCCGTGCGCGTCCTTGTCGAGCGCTTCTTTCTGTTACGCAACATGCCATGCATATACGAGCATTAGTGTATCATTTGGACAGTACGGATAACATCAACTTTGAGAGCCATACAATACAATACATGCAATACAATGCAATACAATACATGCAATATAATGCAATACAATGCAAAACAACGTACGTTTGTGAGCAAAAACTCCTTGAAGTGTTCGCTCTGGCGCGGGTCCGGGTGGTTCGACGATGGGTCCCACGAGCAGAGGAGATGCAACCAGTTCGAGAGCTCCTGCTGCCGCTTCACGATGAACTCTTTGTTGAACGAGCCGAGGAACTTCTTCGGCGGCAGCACGGGCAATTTGTGGTTCTCGCTCACGAGCTGTTGTCGTTGCGTTGGTACATACAAAACAAGTCGAGGTGGGCGTGAGTGAGCACTGTGCTGACACCCGGCATGTGCTTGCAATGCCATGCTTTACATTGTGGCACAAGAGCTCACATACAGACACAGCCACATTTGCACACGCAAGCGCACCTTGTCGTAAAAGTCTTTAAAGTCGTGGTACCGGTGCTTGACGACAAACATCGCGCCGTCGACTTGCACCTGCAGAAAGTAGACCGTTGTCTTCGAGCCATTGTGGCTCACGCTCTCGTGGCCGATGATGCCGATGAACTTGGGGCCGCGCGGCTCGTCCATCGTTGTTGGTGCAGGTGCAGGTGCGGATGACAACGTGAACGGATATGGGCAGGACGGCGCAACTCGCTTACTGGGGCGGACGTGGCGCGCGTGCAGCAACGGCTTGAATGAGCAGCCGAGGGGAAGGGGGCAATAGCAGTTGTTCTTGTCTGGACGACGCGTGCGTGCGTGCACTGGGTGTATGTGCGTGTGTGCAACGCGAGGCGCTGGCTCGGCGTTTGTTTGGATCTGGGCGGTTTGATTCCCTCGCTCTCTCGCTCGCTTTGTGGTTCTTCTGTCTGATCGCATCGCTCTCTCTTTCGCTCGCTCGCTCGCTCTCTTGCTTGCAATTGCAACCTTATTCGAGCAACGCTTGTACAATTGATGCATAACGCACACCCTTATGCTGCAACACGCGTTCCACTTTTTGCGCGAGAGTCGGTTTCGCTCGTGTTTTTCACGAGCCTGCAAAAAGTGGGAACTTTGAGCTTTGCGAGCCGCGCGCAACGCCCAAATGCGCGCGTTTGTGCGAGTCGTAGCAAGCGAGATCCAGTGCTTCTTCTCTATACGTGTGTTGCTGCGCAACTGGGTGTGAGCTCGCCAGACATGCGTGCTCAAACGCAGCATTCCACCTCTGGCCGTTTGCCAACGCAATAGCGAAAGCGATACGTCGTCTCGCCATCACACAGATCTTCCGCCCCGCCACAATTTCACTATCAGCTCTATACCAATTGCACAAGTACGTGACAGCCAGAGACAGGACCGACTAAGCCGCTTTGCACAAGCGTTTGCTGTTTGGGCTGGCTCGCACACAAATCGGCATTGTTCGTGTCCTCGCTGCTCGTAGCAATAGCGCTTGTCGAGCCCGGTGTTGCTGTTACTCGTGATGCAAGGGTCAGGTCTCATTTCGATGCTCTCGTTCGAGTTTGACGACACACTCCCCCAAACACAGTGGTGGCGGACCATCAGTCCCGCATTGCTTGCACCAACAACCTCGTACAACAACAAGCACGAATCTTCACTGCCACGACGAGAGTAATGTGGCGCAACGTGCGCAATTCCATCTGGCACTCAAAAACACATTCTGCATTCCCAGACGCTATGCAGGCTGGCGCTCATGCGACTCGCCCATCAACTGACGACGACAAGCAGTCGCGAACCGCGATCTGATATCCATCGTGCATTGACAGCAACAGCAGGACTCTTTGACAGTGCTCGAACGCAGTGCTTGATGACATGGTCGATAGCAGGTCATGATGGCAATGCGCAAGTTGTTGCCAGACATCTTGGGCAGTATAGTGGGCAGCAGCAGCAGCAGCAGCAACCTACCAGATGACAGGATCCTCACGAAGCGAAAAGATCACAAAGCGAAAAGCAAAGGAGAATGGAGCGAGATTTGCGATTCGAACACGGCGGTTTCAACGACTCGTGTGATGTGCCACACAATCATTGATCAATGGCATTGTGGCAATAGCAAACGATTACGCCACCATCCAACAGCCATTTCTGGGTTTCTTTTTGTGGCACCGATCTTGACACAAAATCACCCAAAGCAGTTCAAGCGCACCACGTCGTCGTGAACATGAGCGAGCGCAAGGTGTCATCGAGCAATATGGAGCCGCCGCACCATGTGCTCACGGGTCCGCACTTGTCCTCGAGCTCACGCACGTCGTTCACGTCAAACACGCCACTGCTGCCACCACACCCGCCGCTACATGCACCGCTGAACCAGAGTGGCGACGCTGGCGGTCTCTCGATTCGCCATGGCCACTTTGTCGATCCACAGGGCCGTGTGCAGCTGCTGCGCGGCGTCAACCTCGGCGGCGCATCGAAGCTGCCGCGCGGGTACAGCCACACAAACGAGACCGACTTTCGCGACTTCTTTGACAACGCCGCGCACGTGTCGTTTGTCGACCGGCCGTTCCCGCTCGCGGACGCGGCCGAGCACTTTGCACGCCTCCAGCGCTGGGGCCTCACGTTCGTGCGCTTTATCGTGACGTGGGAAGCGATCGAGCACGCCGGACCCGGCATCTACGACCGCGCGTACCTCGCATACGTCCGTGCGATCATCGAAAAGGCGGCAGAGTTCGACATCCTCGTGTACATTGACCCGCACCAGGACGTCTGGTCGCGCTGGACTGGCGGCGACGGCGCACCGCTGTGGACGCTCGAAGCCGTTGGGTTCGAGCCACGCAACTTTGACGCAACAAAGGCCGCGCTGTGCATCGAGACGTTTGGATCGAGAGCCTCAGCGTTCCCCAAGATGATCTGGCCAACAAACTACTTCAAGCTCGCAGCCGCGACGATGTTCACGCTCTTCTGGGGTGGCGCGCGCCTCGCGCCAGGGTGTCACATCAATGGCGTACAGGTCCAAACGTACCTCCAGAGCCACTACTTGGATGCTTTGACCGAACTCGCGACCGCACTACGTGGTCTCTCGAACGTCGTTGGCTTTGGGACAATGAATGAGCCAGCGTGTGGCTTCATTGGCGTCCAGGACCTTGCGAAAGGCTACGCTGGCCGCGAGCTCAAGTACGACTTGGCACCGACGCCGTTTCAAGCGATGGCGCTCGGGGAAGGCATCCCACAAGTCGTCGGGCGCTGGTCGAACGGTTTGAGGCAGCACGTGTTTGGTCTACCTGACAGTAAACAACGGATCGATCCACAGGGCAAACGCGCGTGGCAGCCAAATCACCGATGCATCTGGATGGACGAAGGCGTCTGGCGTATCGATCCAAGCACTGGCGAGCCTGTGCTGTTGCGGCCGCATCACTTTGCAGCTGTCGACTTTGGTCGCGACTGCTACGTGCCGTTTGCGACTGCGTTTGCGAAGAGCATTGGCGCGATCTTACCGCACACGCTGCTGTTTGTCGAGCTGCCGCCGCTCGAGTTTAGCGCAACGGCGTTCCCGGACGTCCGTGACCGCGACGTGCCGCGCGCAGTGAACGCAACGCACTGGTACGACGGCGTGACATTGTTTCTGCAAACGTGGCGGCCCTACTTTAGTGTCGACCCGATCACAAAGTGGCCGGCATTTGGGTATATGGCCGTGAGACGCCTCCACGAACGGCAGCTCGCGCACATCCGCGACCTTGGACGGACGCATATGGACAATGCGCCGACGCTCATTGGCGAGACTGGCATTCCATTCAATCTGAACCGTGCGCGAGCGTATGTGAGCGGCAACTATAGCGCGCAGCGCGACGCGTTGACGCACACGATTGCGTGTTTAGAGGCCAACTTGGTGTCGTTCACGCTCTGGTGCTACGCGGCCAACAACTGCCACGCGTACGGCGACGGCTGGAACCTCGAAGACTTGAGCATCGTCAGCGTCGATACGCCGTATAATAACGGTGTCAGCGCTGGTGCTGGCATCGGTGCTGGCGACACGCACCGCGACGCGAGAGACGCAAGTGCACGTGCGATCTTGGCGTTCGCACGGCCGCACGCGGTCAAGATCGCTGGTATTCCGACAAAGTCGATCTTTAGTACGAGCCGCGTCAAGTACAAACTCGCGTTTGTCTCGGATCCGAAGCGGTTGGCGGAGCTTGCACCGACCGAGATCTTTGTGCCGCACGTACAGTACCCCAAGGGCTACAACATTGCAGTGTCAGACGGCATGTATGCTGTTGCCAAGTTTGACGGCTGGGATGTGATAACGTACACGCACGACGACAAGCATGAGACGCACTCGGTCGTACTCACGACCAAGGACGCACGTGTCGACCGCGCACGGCGTTTGCGCGAGCTCAAGCAGTGCGTAGTCGTCGCATTTGCGTGTCTGTGCGTCGGGTTGCTTATCTACTGTCTCGTTGTCTTATGAGCAGTCGTTGCAACAGCGCAATAGGACAGCTGGAGATGGAAGAAGCAAGTGCTAATGGTAGCAGGTAGCTCGACGGGGTCATGCGAAACAGAATGCGCGGTGTCGATGATAAAATGACATCGCACTGCTCGAAAAGCTGCAAGTCGAGTTGCTTTTGCACCAACGATGTGTTTGAGTAGAGATGGCTATAGATTTGGAGAGCAGCTGATGCATGTATACGCTCGTAGCTACTGCGTGCTGGTACTAGTCAGCAGAAGGCAGTGCCGATGGTGAGTGGTCCTTTTGTACGTACTATTCGAGTCCCAACAATGTTGGTGTTCCTATTGTAGCATTCATAGTTCAAATTTAGCGAATCATTGTACAAGTGCAACGGGTTATAGTCTACAACATTGAAAACAGAGTAAGCGAACAGATCCGATCGCCTACGCGCTGCCGTCCCTGGCGCTTGAGCCACGTGCGGCCGGTACTTGTCCTTGTTCACGCGCAGGCTGTAACTCAAGTGGTTCTCCACGTCGTGGCACCGCCGCTGCTGCACTTACTCGTCATTGTGCGGCTCGCTGTCGCGGCCTTTGTGGTCGGGGTTGAGTTGCTAAACTCGTACGCGAACTTTGCAGTCGGCGCCACGAGCTGCCCGAGCGTCTCGAGTGCTCGGAATAGCTACTAAAGCTGAAACGACTTGACTTGATTTGAGCTCCTGCTTGCTGGTTTAGCTTTAGCTATATACTGCGACTGTTGCTCACGCCACTGCTGTTGGTGCTGCTACTACAACGACGGTGCCGCCAACGACGGACGCGAAAACGCACACAGACGCACGTGGCTCGATTCAGTCTGCTGCGTGAGAGCTTCGGTCATCTCACGCACACGCACACGCACATCACAACGCTACTCGCCTTCATTCCCTCCACCTGACGACTTGCATCGCGTCAAGACACAGAGCGAGCGAGAGTGCGGCGCAAGCAGACATATCATCGACCAGACAAGTAAACAGCGCGGACACTTGCTGGCGAGAGAGAGCAAGTGTGTTAGTGACCACGCGCTCGCTCGTTGGGAAGCATCGAGGCGGTGACACAACCCTTCGCACCAGCGCGCTGGGAGCACTCGCTCAAGTCTCTGCTGCTGCTGTTGGAGTAGGCTCGCTGCGATCGCCAACGACGACGACGACGACGAGTACCTCGCCACATAATGCACAACCATCGGCATAGCGTCATTGGCGCCAAGCAATATCGTATCGTCGATCCATTCCGCATCGAGCGCGACGAAGTGACACACCTCAAGCCTACATACATCTCGAACGGCATCCGAACGTCCAAGTACACATGGCTCAACTTCTTCCCTCTCTGTCTACTCCAAGAGTTCCGACGGGTGCGTATGTGTCGGCGTGTGTCTCTAACCTTGTGGCATTAGGTCTGCTCGGACCGAGACCGTGGACTCGCACCGCACGCGCACTGCGTAGCTCTTCGACTCGACACTGACGTGATGCTGTCGCTGTGCACCTCTAGTCGGCAAACCTCTACTTCCTCGTCATCGCAATCCTCCAGTCGATCCCAGTCATCTCGCCGCTCACACCGATCACTGCGATCGCGCCGCTCGTGATGGTCATCTCCGTGAGCCTCTTGCGCGAGGCACTCGAGGATCAGGTTCGTCTGTTGTATGTGAGGATGAGTCGCTGCGTTGTATAACCGACGTCATTGACGTTAACGAGCGACTGACACGCGCTGCTCCACGCTCGTACTGACATACATAAACACAGAAGAAGCGCATGTCCGATCGACAGATCAATCGACGGCCAGTCGTCGTCGTGCGCAACTTTGAAGAGCAGTGCGTCATGTGGGAGAGCATCGAGGTGCGGCTGCAATGCCACCAGATCGATAGGTCGCTGCATGGAGTTGTACATCGCCATGCGCTTCGACTGTCGTCTCTCTAATACGCTATGCACTACGACGTTGTCGTACCAGGTCGGCGACATCCTTCGGATAGGCGAGCGCGACATGATCCCAGCGGACGGCATCCTCCTCTCGAGCAGCGACGAGAGCGGCACGTGCTTCATCGACACGAGCAACCTCGACGGCGAAGCGAACCTCAAGTTCCGCGAGCCGCTGCTTGCGACGCGCGATCTCGCGTTTGCACCCGCGGATCGCGACCGCGCGCGGTACTTTGTCAAGTGCGAGCAGCCCGATATGGACCTCTACCGATTTGCAGGGAACCTCTCGGTTGACACCAAGATGTTCAGTCTGAGCGAGAAGCAGTTTCTCTTGCGCGGCGCGACGCTCATGAACACCAAGTGGATCAACCTGCTTGTCGTCTACACTGGTACTGTACCACGCGCTCTGGTGGTCAACAATGCTAACTCTGTGATTTCACTACCACGACTATATTGATATCTCGTATACTCACATACTCTAAATATACGACGTATTATTGATTGCCTGTACGGCGCCGCTCTATCCTCAGGCCACGACACAAAGATCATGAAGAACGCGCGCGCAGCGCATCACAAGCTCAGTCACGTCGAGATGCTCACGAGTAAAGCCGTTGTCGTCGCGTTTGCGCTCGAAGTGCTCTACTGCGCTATCGCAGCGGTCGTGCACCGCGTCAAGTTTCGCACTGCCGCGCTGCCGTACTTGCTCGAGCCGGACACGGAGCTCCTCGGGCCAGTGCTGCTCTTTTTGTCGTTCGTCGTGCTCATGAACACGCTCATCCCAATCTCGCTCGTCGTGACCGTTGAGATCATCAAAGCCATGCACGCCAAGTTCATTGCGTGGGACGACCGCATGCGTTCGAGCCGCACGGGCGACGGCGCGATCGCCAATACATCGTCGCTCACGGACGAACTCGGGCAAGTCAAGTACATCTTTACTGACAAAACCGGGACGCTGACGCAGAACCTCATGGAATTTCGCAAGTGCAGCGTCGGCGGCACCGTGTACGTCGCCGCCGACAAGGCGCCGCCACGCACAGTGTCGTTCGCGTCGCTCGACGTTGTGCCGCGCGACACGGGCTCGCGCATTGCAACGACGACAACAGCAGCAGCGGTGACCCCAGCTACGAATGGCACTGCGACTGCTGCGAATAGTACTGTGACTACTATGGCAGCGACCCCAGCAGTGTCGGTCGATGCGGCTTCGAGTGTCGACGGCAAGCACAGCAGCCCACCGCCCGAGCCGCGCAGCGTCGCGTGCTTCCGTACTGCGCTCCATGATCTCGAAGCGCGCGAGAGCAAGCTCGCACTTGCGATGGCGATCTGCCACACGGTTGTATGCGAAACCGACAGTGCGACCGGGGACGTCGCGTACAACTCGGACTCGCCCGACGAAAGCGCGCTCGTGCGCGGCGCTGTCACAATGGGCGTCAAGCTGCTCGGTCGCAGCGGTTCGCATCTGTACGTCGCGGTTCTCGAACAAGGCCGGCGCGACAAGTCGTACGGCACAACGACCGTGACGTACACGCTCGCATACGACGTCGTCCGGACGCTCCACTTCACGAGCGACCGCAAGCGCATGTCAGTGATCGTGCGCGACGCCGACCGGCGGCTCAAGCTCCTCTGCAAAGGTGCCGACAGCGTCATCCTCGACCGCTGCGAGCACTTTCTCTCGGCCAAGACCGCGACGATGGATCACGTCACGCAGTTTGCCGTCGAGGGCTACCGGATCCTCCTATTTGCTGAACGCACGCTGGTGCGGCCTTGCGTCTATGAGTCTGTGTGTATGAACTGCTGTATGTGTCTGTATGGATGGTTGTCGCTGCATGATGCTCATCACTGTCGTCGATGTGACACGACTCGATAGGACGAGAGCTACTACGAGGCGTGGGAGCGTCGGTACCAAGAGGCCGAGCTCGACATGCAAGCGCGCGAAGAACGACTCGAGACACTCGTCGAAGAGATCGAGCGCAAGCTAACGCTCGTTGGCTCGAGCGGTGCGTGTGTGAGCGTGTGCGACGTGACGGATGCTGAGACTGCGATTGTAGCCTACACGCCCCCAATGTGCAGTCGCTGACTTGGTTGCCATACTGTTGTTGCTATGACGTCACTCAGCGGTAGAAGACAAGCTCCAAGAGGGCGTCCCCGAGACGATCTCACTCTTCCAGAAGGCCGGCATCAAAGTACGTCGGCGCGAGGCTCCCATTCACACACACTTACGTGCACTAACTGTGTGTGTGTCAACTATATGATGGCGGTGACTGATACGGCCAGATCTGGGTGCTCACGGGCGACAAGCTCGAAACGTCGGTCGAGATGGGCAAGCTGTGTCGTGTCGTGACGCCTGGTATGCGCGAGCTCATTCTCCGCGGCTCGACGCGCGAAGAGATGGCACAGCGCATCGACACAGCGATCCGCGAAGCCAAAGTACGTGTGAATGAGTGTCTGTGAGTGCAGGTGACTTGACGGCACTGACGCGTCTGTGTTTGGCACGGCTCGACACGACTGCAGGACAACCAGGCGCTGATCATCGACGGCTCGTCGCTCACGTGCGCGCTGCTGCCGTCGAACCGCGACGGCTTTTTGCGGCTCGCATTGCAGTCGGCGACGGTGATCGTCTGCCGCACGTCGCCGCTCCAGAAAGCGCTCGTCGTCGAACTCGTCAAGTCTGGCGTCCCTTACGTCACGCTCGCAGTGTACGTGTGTGCGTCACGACAGCGTTGTCAAGTGCTGGCTCTGACGCTTGTGTGTCTACCCCTGGCTGGCTGTACCTATCGGTCATGTTTATGTGGCGACAGTGGCGACGGTGCAAACGACGTGAGCATGATCCGCGCTGCGCACGTCGGAGTTGGCGTCGTCGGGCAAGAGGGTATGCAGGCCGTGCGCAGTGCCGACTACGCCGTGCAGCAGTTTAGCCATCTCGGACGACTGCTGCTTCATCACGGTACGTTACGTGCAGATTGTGTATGTGTACGTGTATGTGTACGTGTATCGAGACTCACGCGACGCTACGGGACACCAGGGCGACTGTCGTACCTTCGCACGGCGCAGTGCATCAACTACTTCTTTTATAAGAACATCGTGTTCACACTCCCGCAGTTCATATACGGCGCCGTGTCGACGTACTCGGGCCAGGTGCGTGTGTATGCCTGTCTGTATGGTTGAATAATGAAGCACTACTTCCTCCTACCATGGCATACTAACCGAACGACTCACACGCATGCATATACACATAGACGTTCTACTGCGACATGTTCATCACGGCGTACAACGTTGCGTTCACGGCACTGCCGGTCATGGCGCGCGCCGTGATGGAGACTGATCTGCCTGAACGCGTGGCCGACACGTTCCCCGAGCTCTATCGCTCCGGTGCTGCCGACGAGTACTTCTCAGCTTTGACAGGCTTCAAAGCCGTGCTCCTTGCGACGTTCCACGCGCTGCTGCTCACGTTGATTCCGCTCGTACTCGTGGACAGCAGCGGCGGTGCGACGAGCGCCGATGGTACAACCGGCGGCCTCTGGTCGAGCAGCGTCGCGTCGTTCTACTACATCGTCCCGATTGTGCACTTTCAGATCTTCTTTGACACGTGGAACTGGACGCGCGTCGTCGGCGCAACGTACGCGGCGTCGCTCGTGTTCTTCTTTATCGCGATCGCCGTGTACGACCGCTTTGTCGGCAACGTCGAGGGCGTCTGGAGCGCGATCGTATGTACGCCGCTGTTCTGGCTTGGCTTTTGCCTCTCGACTGTCGCGTGTCTCCTGCCGTGGCTCGCGTACCGATGGTATGTCGTCGCTGTTTGCTGACTGACCGATCGATTGTCGGGTTGATAATGCTGTCGTGGCGTGGCGATACGCATCACGGACTCACACAGTATACTCAATGTCGCTACGCCATGTGTGTGTGCGTGTCGCTCACAGCTACGAAGAAAACTTTGCAACGTCCAATCCAGTGCACATTCTCCGACGCGCGCGATGTTTCAACAAGATCCATGATGCATCGCACGTCGGCAAAGTGAACGAGACGTCGCAGGCAGTAGGGCCAAGCTCGAGCGAGAGTATCAAGTAGATAGACCACACGCAACGCAAACGACTCGGTAGTACTACGCAGTGGTGGTTGCTGCTTCGGCGAAAGCAGTCGTCAGGGTAGCTAGACGAACTCCTCAACGACGACTCAGCAGTGGCAACTGCGCTCGATCACTCGCTCTCTCACTCTTGTCAGGATGACAGATCGTCCTAGCAATATCGAGTGAAGTGCTCGTCATATACAACTCGTCAGTGCTACTAGTCTGGCAGCGCATCCGAGGTGTCTCCAGCACGAACGACGAGTTACCGCTGCAGCTACGATGCGGTCTGCGAGCAATGGCTCGGCGTGGAAGCGCGACGTACAGGTGCTCGGGCTCGTGCTTCTTGTATCAACACTACTGCTCGCTGCTGCATTGTACGCGCTCGCAGTCTCGGAGCTCACGGACGCCGAGTGGACGCAGCTGCAGCTGCCAACGACGCTGCAGGCTGCACAGCAGCTCGGCGACGCACTCAAATCGTTAGCCGCTCGATCGCAGAGCCGCTTGCTACTCGCACCTACACCGCCTTCCTTGCTAATACGCTTACTGGTCGACACCGCCACTGCTGCTGTTGTTGTTATTGTTACTGCTATTGGCGACAGCGGCCGGGGTCGTGCTGGCACTCGGACAGCGAACTGGATCTCTTGGCGCTGACGACATCGATCGGAACGCACCAGCATTGCTCTGATGTCCACGCTGTCAGCCGCGCCTTCTTGCTCTTGCTCTCGTTGGGGCTCCGAGCCGCATCGGCACCACTGTCGTCATCGCGCACTTGGAAGCAGATCGTCTGTGCGTCATCGGTAGTGTCGCTACTGCTGTTGTTGCTACGGTAGTACCTACCCACTGCGACGACGTCGTCGTAGACTGCTGACATGCTCACCTGCGGCCGCGTCGACGCATACACGTGCAGTCGGCGCGATTTCCGTCGGTAGCGACTATTGCTGGCAGCTCCATCTAGTGTTGTGTCGTAGTATTGCTGCGGTATTGTAATATTGTCGATATATTGTATCATTTTTCAAGCGCCCATTTTCGGGCGTTTTCGACATTAGAAAAATGCACACGTGTGAAAACTGAATTGAGACGTGACATATATTTCACGTTACTGTGTCGGCACCCAACTACTACATATTATACTGGCCAATATGGTCACAATAATGATGGCCAGCATCGAGACATAACAATTTCTACTATTAAAAAAGCGTCAATCAGTGCTGTCAAATTTTACTATCATATAACTAAGCAATGCGGTCAAATTTGACTGCAAATCCTACACAAGAAAAACAAAGTGACTGAGACGCATGCAAATCGGACACACAAGAAACATAGTGACTGAGAAGCTCGATCACGCGCGACGAGAGCTCTGCACGACAGCGTTCATTGCCTTTTGCTCGTTCATTTTGCCATGAGCATCCTACCACGCACAGCACGACCAGCTCCAGAGAAAAAACGCCGCATCGTGGCTGCTTAGGAGCGCAGCGAAGATTGGCGCGCAGTAGCATTGTACAACAACGTACTTCAAGCACTCGCAAACGGCAGCAACTGAGCAAGCTTATCGTCGACCATGGCCATCGCCGATCGAAAGTGACACTTAACAGAAAGCTCATCGGACAGCTTTACACAATATAACAGGTCAGCTATTGGCGATTCCACTGTTGTCTTGGCGTTTGTACACTGTTAAGGTATTGTAGTTACGTATCGAACCTTCCGCCTGCAACAGCGAACAGAACAAGACAAATAGAAACTCTTTTGCGGAGGCGCTGCTGGCGCATGATGATGTCGGCGACTACAGTTCTACGATGAGACGTACTACAACATGTACCGGAAGAGAAGTCGAGGCAGAGCGGAGACCGGCAAGCGTGCAAATGTGACGCTACCTCCATCCAGAGACGAAAATCTGCAGCTGCAATGCGCAGTGTCAGTACCAGAAGGCTTGTTTCTGCTCGCTTTCAGCGAGGCAGCATCAAGATGGACAAAAAGCGACGTTCGTGGACGCGGTATACAGCACCAAAACTTAAGAATATCAGCTACATCACGGTGGTAAGCGATTCGCCGCAGCACACGTCGACATAGTTTTGCTGCGATTGGCACCTTATAGTACGATCCGCATCACTGTTGAGAGTTGATTCAGCTCGCAGAAAACCGCCATCAAGGTGGAGTTACGGCTCTGCATGGGCGAGCTCGTGTCGCCACTGAGCAGCTTGTCAGTAGCGCATGATTTCTTCAAGCAAAAAGCAACGCGTTCGCTCCCGAGGATCGCACAGCATTTTGTGCGCGTGTAGTCCTCTCGATGCGGCTAGCAGCAAGGACATACAGTATGGTAAGTAACACGACGCTGTCAGCGTCTAGCCGCGACGAGGACATGGCCAATGGGAAGTACATCGACGCTATTCATTAAAGTTTGTGCTTTTGACCGCATTACTTGACATGCTGGCCACTTGGCTTGCAGTTGTAACTTTTTTGGCCTGGATAAGCCCTTAAGCTACAGCTACAGCAAAGAGAAATGTAGTCGTAGCAACGATGACGTCAGTTGGCTCGCGTGTGATAGACACAGCTCGCTGCTCTTGACGCGGTGGCTCAGTTTGCCATCGTTGATTAAGAGATTCTAAGAGAGAGAATGATTGAGCTAGCGAAATGCTGATCGACGACGTTCGTTGCGATCAGCACCAGCCTCAGCTCAAGTGCCAAGTAATATGTTAGGCTGAGGATTGAGTATAATCGCAGCAAAAATTAAGATTCTCGTAAATGATGCTTAGAGATTTCGATAAAATATAAAGCCATTTTATCCGTTATTCGTATTCGTATACAACAGCATTTGATAAACCGACAGAATATTCTGCGTTGTATCATATAGAATTCATAACTATATGGTAATATAAGACCCTAACGACCATTCTATCCAAAAGGTGTGGCATGTAGACTGGAATTAAATGGCATGTCTGATTGAAGAATATTGCATCAACGAACGTCATTCGTATGACCCCAATATATTACACACGATTCATTCATTGAATGTGCTTCGCACCATCCATTGTATAGCTTTCTGCGCATCTTGCGTAGGTGGTGCTAGCCCGCGGCACTTCGCGGTTGCTCGGTCTTGATGGTGGCTTGTGACTCTGTGTAGTTGCTTTTGTTTAGCGGTGGGGGTGCAACGCTCCCCGATTGTTCGTGTGGATGGCATTCGCTGTGTCTGTCTGTATGGTGAGATCGCTCATTGGCGGTGGTGGATGTTGTGTGACTTTTCAGTTATTTTTTCGAAAAATGTGTGAAGATGCATGAGCTTGGATTACAATTGATATTGGCGTGAATGTCGGAATCCGATCAATGTTTGTACCTTCATGGTAT
>JAADWX010000084.1:0-48533 GCA_023336405.1 Globisporangium echinulatum | reverse complement strand
GTCAAAGCCACGGACCATGTGGTAGATCGCGTCAACGGCCTGGATGTGCGACAGGAACGCATTGCCAAGGCCAGCGCCTTCAGCTGCGCCCTTGACAAGGCCGGCAATGTCGGTGATCGCAATCACAGGCGGCACACTAGCAGCCGCAGTCAAACATATAGAGACGGTCGGTGAGGAGCGTCAGCAGCATGCAGTCGCGACCTCGAAGCGGACGTAGAGATGGGGTGATTGATAGTCAAAAGCGACATCCAAGTACGTACACGCTCGCAGGTTTGTACTTGTCAACGAGCCAGTTGAAACGCTGGTCCGGCAGCGGCACGACGGCGTCATTCGGGTCGATCGTGCAGAACGGGAAGTTCTCGGCCGGGATGTGGAGCTTCGAGAGGCAGTTGAAGAACGTGCTCTTGCCGACGTTCGGGACACCGACAATGCCAATCTTGACGTTGTTTGTCGGGCGACCGAGGTACACGCGCTTCTCCGTCTACATATGAGCGATACACACACGCGACAGCAGTCGGTGTCAGCAAGATCTATTCAACCCATGACAGTGTGGAGCAGACTTTGACGCATTGCTACACGCATTGCTGCAAACTGGTACGAGCTGCGCATGTATGCGTGCATACATCGCATAGATAGGAAGACAGGAGCACACATAACACATACACGGACCTCCTGGTTCTTCTTTGGTGGCATCTTGACGCTCTTGCTGCTCTTGCTCTTGCTGGTGCTCGACAGAAAGCAAAAATGGCTGGCGGAAGTTGGGCTCAAGTGGGAATCAAGATTGTGTGGTTCACATTCATATGTTAAATCGCGTCGGGTGAGAATTGCGCAGTTTATTTGCTACCGCACATTCGCTCGATGTGCGAGTGCAACGACAGCATACGAAATCCAAGCTGTCGGCTTAACATTTGAAGCGCCATAAACCAAACAACATCTACCTGACGAGCTCATGAGCTCCTGATCAAGCGACGATGTACAGAGAGGCCAGTACGCATGCACACACGACCGCTCTCAATCGACTCGATGCTCATCCGTACACCTGCATGTGTGCTCTAGTTGCTCTCCTCCACGTCACAGTCCTTCTCGTTCTTCGCATTGTCCTTTGACGACGACGTCTTCTTCGCCTGCTCAGCGAGCATGCGCGCAAGGAAGCTGCCGTCGTTTGGGATCTCGGGGACGCCGCCAGGCGTCTCAGGTAACGTTGCTGCTGCGTCAGGAGCCGATGATGCAACGACATCACTTGCTTTGCTCTTTTTCGTCTTCTTCTGCACAGGCTGCTGGTCGTCTTCACTCTCGCTGCCCGAGCCATTCGCGTGTGTGCGCGCCTTTGTGCGCTCTTTGCGGCGCCGACGCTTCTCTGCGCGCTTGTGCGCACGCGCCTCAAACTCGGTCATGTTGAGCAGCCGCTTGCGCTCAAACTCCTCCTGCATCTTCCGCTCGGCGTACTCTCTCTCCATGCGCTCGACGCGATCCATCTCTCTGCAGTGAGTGCGTGACGAATACGTAGAGCGTCAGTACGTCAGTTAGTGCGTCACAAGTACGAGCTCAGAAGGAGCACATACTCGCGCATCGACGCCATCGCATGAAGCGAGTCAGCAGGCAGGCCGACACACACAAGGACAAGACTCGAAAGAGCACGCACCTCCGTCTCGATGCGCGGTACATGTGAAAGTCGCCGCTGCCGGCACCAGCCGTACTGCCCGATACATTGTCGACGCGGTTGACCGCGACCTTGGGCTCGCTGGATCGACCTGCGCCACCGCTGCCAGGAGCGGACGCAGAGTCGCCACCTGGACCGTAGTGGCTCGACTTGCTGCCGCCGCCATTCGTCTTCGCAGTCGCGTCCGAGTACGAAATCGCGCCCTTGGCGTCCGAGTCGGTGAATGTCTGCACAGTCGTGTAGCGCCCCATCGTGCTTGTGTGTCAGTCGTGCGGATACGAGCGAACGAGCGTGGTCGTCTGCAGCACGTCTGCTCAGTTCGTGTTGTGCGACTTGCCAATGATGACAATGATGAGTTGTCAAAACGCGGTCTGTCAAATATATAAAAGACGTCGCATTCTCAGTCATCGAATATATTTTCTCGATATATTTGTCGGCCACTGCTAAATAGCGTTCATTACACACATTCGCATTCACTCCTTACCTCCATTCTTTTGTCAATGATGAATGTCGTGTATACCACGCTTCATAGTGATGCGATCACACTTTTGCATTTCGACATGTCGAATATGTCTTTTTGTCACCAAATTTATTTGTGGACATCCAGAATAAATGATATTGAGATTTGTTTAATTTCTTGGTGGTTCACACCGGATGCTTGTGGGTCACACCACGCCAAAATTGCTGGATCACATTGCCACACAGCCCAAGACGAGACGCACAAGACGCTCACGCAAGCGACCAGGAGCATCAAGCAACGCTCTCTCTCTCTCCCTTTGTCTTGCACGGTCCGCTATGAGCAAGATCGCGAACGCGTCCAAGGTCGCATGGCACGTCGTAGACGCCAAGGGTCAGGTGCTCGGACGCCTCGCGTCGCAGCTCGCACCGATCCTGCGCGGCAAGCACAAGCCGACGTACGCGCCGAACGTCGACTGTGGTGACTACATCGTCGTCATCAACGCCAAGGACATCGTACTCACGGGCAACAAGTGGAACTCCAAGTTATATCGCTGGCACACGGGCCACCCGGGCGGCCTCAAGCAGCGCACGGCCCAGGAGCTCTTTGACCGCAAACCCGAGGAGGTGCTGCGCAAGGCCGTCTTTGGCATGCTCCCGAAGAACCGCATGCGTGCGCTGCAGGACAAGAAGCTCAAGATCTTCATGGGCGAAGAGCACGCGTTCGTCGAGCAGGTAGGTGAGAACCCGACGATTCTGTAAGTGTTTCATGCACGTACACAACCAGGCGGGTCTGTGCGCGGTGGTATCGTGCGCTAGAGCGCTTCGCACGCACACACAGACGCACGCACGCACTCGTCAGGCGCGCGGCAGTCAGCGACTTTACAGCATACAAACATACAGACAGACAGACAGACGCACGGAAGAGATAAGAGCTGCGCTCGTCCGTTCTACTGCTCCTGCTCCTGTGCGTCTGCTACTACTGTTGTTGTTGTGATTAGCGGCAAGTCAGTCGCTGACGCCGACAGCACGTCTGCGAGCAACGTGTCGTCCTCGCTGAGCGCTGTAAGCAATGCGTGCACGTCAACAAGCCCGGCAGTTGCTCGCGCGTCGGACGCGAGGAACTGGCTCGCGATCTGTGACAGCACCGCAACGTAGCAACTGCAACGCGTGAGCCTCGCACGTAGTTCCCCTTTACACTCACTCTCGTTGCACTTGCCGAGTTGTACTGACCATCACTCTTGCACACGCAATTCCGCACTGACATGAGCAACGGCAACGGCAAAAGCAACATACGCACCTTGGCGATCGTATGTGGCGGGCAACCACGCCACGCACGCGGCAGCAGCGACGTGGACGCAGCGCGATGCAGCGCATCGACGAGCACAGTGATCGGTACGAGCGTACTGGTCGCTGCCGTCTCTGCAGCACCGCAAGGTACCAGCTGCTGTGCAAGCATATCGCGCTGCCGTGCGTTCAGGCGCACGCGATGCGTTGGCTCAAGCACTGGTGGCGGGTCTACGGGCGTCGGCACGACGAGTCGCTGCAGTGCATCGACCGTCACGAGTGTGTCTTCGCGAAGCTGCACTGTGATCGGGAAACGGTACTGCAGCTCAGGCTGCACATACACACACACAAGTAGCCAAACACACAACGAGAGACTCGTGAGCGACGCAGCACCATCGACGCGCAACCAACGACCGACTGATGCAGCTACTACATACCTTGGTGTCGACGTAGAGCGGAAGGTCCACTTCGGCCTCGATCGCTGCACGCACGTGCTGCATGAGCGCAGCGATCGCTGCCTGTTCACGAGCACGACGCTCAGCCACGACGTCGCGCAGTACGAGCTCGACGCTGCGCATTGCGCGCACCACGTGTTCGCTCGCACTTTGCGCAGCCTCGCGCAGGAACGCGACACGACGCTGCAGCAGCGCGTGCTCGTATCGCACGCCACTGAGCAGATTTGCCGCACAGGCGTCGGTTGGTGGTCGAGGGAGTGCCGTTAGCGAGTCGGTCTGCAGCTGCTCGCTGCCAGCGTCCGTGAGCTTACCGATCACGAGCTGCGCGATCATGTCGCACTTGAGCAGTGCGCGGTCGTATACAGCAAGCAGCTCGTCGACGGCCATGGGATCGCCACTGCCTTCTTTCATCGGGTCGAGCTCTTTTGCGGACGGTGTCGCCGCGGCGGCAGCAGCAGCAGCAGCAGTTGGTGCTACGGCTTTGCCTTTGCCTTTGGATGCAGCGGCACCCTTGACACTGGCTGCTGACGCTGGTGTTGATGTCGGGGCGACAGGCGCTGGTGCTGGCGCGTTCTCAACCGCCGCGGCCGCGTCGAAGAAGAGGCGGCACGAGACGTCGAGCAGTGTCGCGTGCGCACGCACGTGCTCGAGCACAGGTGCAAGTGTGCTGCTCGCTGCCACGTAGCCGTTCACGAGTAGCTGGATGGAGCCGACAAAGCGGTCGCACTCGCTCTGCAGCGCGGCCTGGAACACGACTGCGATGCACTGACATGTATCCTCGAGCCAGCCGTCTGCAAACACACAGCGCAGCTCGTCGTCGTTCTCGGCCGCGCGTGTATCTACAAGTTGCGCGAGCGCGTCTTGCAGCACGTCCGTGCGTGCGTGTAGCTCGCATTTCGTGGCGTCGTCAAAGCGCATCTCGACCTCGACGGCGTTGAACTGCGTCTGGAAGGCATCGACGAGTCGCTGCGCGGCGTCGGGACGCCGCACGAACGTGCAAAAGTCGTCGACGACGCACTTTGCGCGCACCGCTGTGCGACGTCGCTGCTCGCGCTGCAATGCGAACGACTGCGTCATTGCTGCAACGTACTCGCGCTCGAGGTCGTCCCAAAGCGTTGCGAGCACTGCGCTTAGTGCCGGTCCGAGTCGGCCCGATTGCGGTGCGCGTACACGCTGTGCGAGTGCGCAGTTCTCGAGCGCTGCGTCCGCCGCACTGCGAACAGCGGCGTCAACGAGCTTCTGTGCAGCGTCGACCGCTTGTCGGTGCTCTGCGAGCTCCTCTTTCTTCGCTTTTGCCTCTTCGGCGTGCTGCAGCGTCTGTTGTCGCCGCACGAGCTCCTCGCGTGCATTGTTGATCGCGCGCTCGAGCTCAAGCACGCGCCACTGAGCCAGCTCCTCAGCCGCCATCATATCGCACTCGCAAACTTCGCGATCTTGCTGCACACGCTGCGCTGCCTCGCGCTGTTGCGCAAAGAACGCATCGACGCATGCGATCATGCGCTCGTGCGTTTCGTCGGCATGTGTGTGCGTCGTCGACAGCGTGCGCAGCGTCGCGAACTGCTCGAACCATCTCGCCTGAGGTTGCGCGCTCGCAGTGGCCGCAGCACTCGCGATGGACACGAGCTCGCTGCACGTGAGGCTCGCGTTTGCGTGTGCGAGCCGATGGCGCGTCGTTGCGTCCCGCGGCGGTGCATGCGTCACGACGTGGAACGTCTCGTGAGTCGTCGCGTCCTCGAGCTGGCCGAGACAACGCTCCATCGCAGTCTCACACGCGCACTCGAGCGCGAAGACGAGGTCGACTCCTGACTTGCCATGTAGGAACGTCGGCGGTGCGAGCGGCTTGGTGCAACCCGGCGCAAGCAGCGACTCGTGGTCGAACGGCGACGGCACGCACTCGGGATCCACAAAACCCGTGAGCACCTCCTCGAGGTCGCGTCCCTGCACCTCGGTGCCTGGTAGATCGTAGACGACCCAACCATGTGGCGACGACGGTGATAGCGGCTGCTCGTCACTGCCAGTGTCAACATCAGTCGTTGAGCCAATAGAGGCTTCCGATGCTGCTGACGCTACTACTGCAGCGTCTGCCTCGACGGCGCGGACAGCGTCCAGTACGAGTCGGCTGTAGATGCGTGGCGAGATCTCGTCGCCGCATTGCAGTAGCTGCCGCGCCTCAACGCCGATCGCACTCTCACTCTGCAGCGCCGCGTCAAGCAGCTCGTGCACCGAGAGCAGCGCGAGGCCAAACCGCTCGGCGAGTCGCGTGGCGTGGGTCTTCTTGCCCGCGAACGGCGAGCCGAACACGAGCACGCGCAGCAGCTGTGGCGGCGGCGGTGGTGTTGGTGGCGCAGTTCCTGCTGCCGCAACCTCGGTCTCTGAGCTCTCTGGTGGTGCCTGCTCGTCGCTAGCACCGTCTGCAGCCTCTCTTACCAGTGCCGATTCGGCAGCATCACGCTGCTCGGAGCTTTTGGTGGCAGCGCTGTTGAGTGCGTCGTCGTGCTCAGTTACAGCGCCAGCGTTGGGCTCTGGCGCAACGTCGTCGAGCGCCGTTGACCCCTGCACCGCCTCGCTGTCCTGACGTGCCACAACAGCGTCCTGCGCTGCCGCTGCTGCCGCCCGCATCCAGCGCACGTACTTGACCTCTTCGCCGAGCACGACAGAGTCTGCAAGCAGCTCCGTGGCGCCAACGAACTTGGCGTCGCGCGGACACCAGGGCGAGAGCGCCGTGCCCGCTGTCAGCGGCGCGACCGTCGGTGCGTCGCGCGCAAACGGCAAAAACGACGCGAGGTACACGCGCAGCTCGTGTGCGCTCAGGCGCTTTACGTCGTCTGGGTCGCCTGCATTCGCTGCATGCAGCGCGCGACCGTGTGCGAACAGCTGCTTGTACTCGCGCCAGGTCTCGTCGGGCAGGAACACGTCGGCGCTGCGCGCAAACAGCGTGTCCTCACGCTCACCAGCGACCGCGAGCGCAAAGTCGACGAGTGTGCGCACCAGCTCGGCAGCGAGCACCTCGTGTGCGTAGCGCGTCGCAGCCTGCGCAGCGACGTGCAGGATCTGCTGCTGCATGAATTGCGTCTTGCTGTCGTCATCGTACTGTAGCACGAGCGTGCCGTAGCGGCTCGCGTCGCGCTCGATTGCTGCCATTGCGTCGTCGCGCTGCTGCGTCTCGTACGCGGCCGTACGGTCTGCGCGGTTCTCGCGCGCGACCTCTTTGTACGCGAGCACGTGCGCGATGTCGCGTTGCACGAGCTGCTCGCAGTTTGTCTCGCGCACGGCCAGTGCACCGAGTGCAAACTGTGCGCGCGCTGCACTAAGGTGTGCGTGCAAGTGCTCGCACTCGTGCACGAACCGCTTGCGGCGCCGCTCGAGCTGCTGTTTGCGCTGCTCGCGGCGCTGTTTCTGCGCCTGGATCGCGCTCGCATCGCGCGCCATGTCGCCAATTGCGTTGCTTGTACGTTCTGCGCACTGACGTGATGCTGGCGCGAGGAGCGACCCCGTGTCGGCGCTCTCGGCTTTCTCGAGTGCAGCGCTGAGTGAGCGCAGACCGTAGCCAGCAGACGTGTGCGCCAGCGACGCGAGACGCGCGCGCTTGTCGCTGCTGCTATTGCGCGACAGTGCTGGTCCACGTCGAGTCTGTTGCGTCGCAGCAGGAGTATGTGTAAAGAGGTATGCAAAGCATCGAGCGAGGGAATGTCGTGCAGCCAGCGAGTCGCACCTCAAAGTCGTCGAGGTCGCGCTCGACGGTCTGTCGGAGACTGAACGTATGTTCCTCCTGCAAAGTCAGGTCGCCGCACAATAACGAGCAGATCAGTTCGAGAGGCTCCGACACTGTTGTGATGTAGACACTATCACACCTGGTGCTTGGTGCGACGCGCGAAAAGCTGCTGGTAGAACTGCGCCTTGCGCTGCTCGCGCGCGTTCTTCTTCGCGATCGCGACGCGCCAAGCTGGCGAGTCGGTCTCGTCGAGCGCCACTTTGATGTACTGGCTGTGAAGGAATGCGCGGTGAAGGCGCTCGGCCTTGGTCGCCTCGAGCTGCGCGGCGATTGCTGCCTTCTCGCGCACGTGTACTTGCTTCTTGCGCGCCTCGTCTTCGATCGCATCGCTGCATCGGCGTGTACGTGTGTGTATGTTAGACCAACTCGTTCAGCAGACAGCATAGACAGACAGGCAGACACTAGCAGACAACGCGCGCGTACTGCTCGCGCTGGAGTGCTGCGAGCGACTTGACGTGGCGTCGGATCGAGTGCTCAAAGAACGCGTGGTTCCCGGCGTCGTACGCGGGCTTGGCGAGCTTGTTGGGCATGTTTGCGAGCGGCAACACGGCCTTGCGCTCGAGCGACTTGGTCGAGACGCCAGGTGTGCGCGCGAGTCTGTTTGCAGTCATCTAGCATTGTGGAGAGACGCACACAAGGGAGTGCAAGTGAGTACAAGTGTCATGCGCCCACGCAGACGCAGCGTACAGCGCGCAGCACACACCTTGATCTGGTAGAGCAAACTCGCTGCAGCGCCTTTCGTGCCGTTCATGATCGCAGTCGCGGCCGTCGCGTCGAACGGCACGCCCATGCTGCGCAGACTCGGCTCGAGCAGACAAAAGTTGATGATCTTGGCGTCTGCGGTGCTGCTGTTCATAAAGTCGGTGAAGTTGGGCTGATGGTTGAGCTGGTACAGCACCTCGCCGAGCAAGTAGCCACTTGCAAAGTCGCGGTCGATGTCGGTCACAACGGTCGAGAGCAGCAGCTCGTGGTTGAGCCATTGCAGCAGCAGATGCGCCATCGCGTTCCGTTTGACCGTGTATGTATGTACCCTCGCGCTGCGTAGCAGTGGCAGCAGTGCGCCGAGTGTTGCTGCCGCCGTGCCTGTGCCGATACAGTGTAGTGCGATTCGCGAGCCGTCGCATGAGGAAGGTCACTGTGAAGCGACACTTGCAGTGTACCCTCAACGCAAGATCTATAGAGACATAGCTTCACTTCGTTCGACAATGTTGGAGTCAATGCTGAGTTAGTCACAGAGGGGTCTCTCTCTTGTCTGTGCTTTCAATTCTCCCAGACGATCGTCAGTCATTATGATGGCTGCAAGGATACTATGCGCTTGGAGCGTACTGTCAGAGCGTCGATGTCAGCAGTCTTTTGAGCATCAAGTCGAAGTTGAAAACGGCTTAGTATCAAGTGTTTGTTCGTGCGAGGATCGTGGACCATGGCCGTTCAAACGAGGACCCGGAAATCGTGGATGAGCGCGCAACTGCAGAAGAGGTACTGATAGGTATCGATCGCCGTGCAGCTATGCGTGTTGAGTCGTGGTCGACTTTGCATCACAACCTCGTCTTGTCGAGGACCCAAAGTCGTTGCGACAGCGCGAGCTGTGTGCGTGCGGCTCAAAGCGAGGATCGGCGTCTTGGAGATGGCGGGTCTCACACCGGGTGCGGTGCAGTGCTGTGACGATTTCGAGGTGGCTGTTCCAATTCGGCCAGAGTCAAAGACCAGTGTTGTGTCGTCAGCGAAGTACATGCCAATCGATGACGACAAACCTGGAAGGTGGAAGACCAATGTCTGTGGTTGCAGATGGCACTGCATAGAATCCATTGCAAGAACGAAACACATGAACGCGAGACACGCCTCACGACAGGTTGATCATGTCGACGATGAGGTCATTTCCAATCACATGAGTGCTGTGCGCTACTGCGAGCCTTCCTCGACTAGCATCAGTTTGATGAGAGTCTCAGCTAAGAAAACACGCGCACATGTACGTACGTCACGCCCCAGGTGAGTTCAGACAACTGGGCAGAAGCTGCTTGGTGAGCAGCAAACGCTCAGTCAGTGACAAGAGTTGGCAAACGCCTGGATAGTACAAGAGTGCCTCATCGCACACGTGCGTGTGCAACACGCCGTCACGATCTTAACGATCTCCTGAGCGACAAAATCCAATGAATCCTGAACAACGCGCTTGTTGGAGTGACACGATGCATGTGCACAAGCAAGTCCATAGCGAGCGCTCGCTCATAGCAATAGCGGCTTTTCGAATTTGTTTTGCACATGTGGAGGCACACGAAATGTGTGCGTCACACAAGACAATGTCGATACTCAAACCAAGTGTCGATGCGAGCAGCTGCTTTTATAAAGAACTGCAACCCTACTCGCAACCGTTCCGCACAATGTGTGGTCAATTTGTCATACAATCGCGGCAAACAATGTGGCATTTGGGTGAGAATCAGACTTGCAATCAGTATGCCAATCTATTCGACGCGTTGCGTGCGCGCCGTCATCGCAACAGTTTCCACCATTCCCTTCTCTTCCCCATTTGCACTAGCAGCAAATGCTCAGAACCTCACACATTGACGCAATCGAGAGCAAGCTGCGCGTGACCAGCAAAGCACAGCAAGCACAAACGCGAGATTGCGAGATTGCGCACGCACGCATCAGCATCAGCACTACAGAAAGCAAGAGGCACGAGCACGTACGCGTGCGCGACACGCTTTGCTTACCCACATTCGCATTATTCATCCGCGAGTCTCATCGAGACACGCACAGAGAGACGCGCAGACAGGTGACGGCGCGAAGGCGTCATCTTTCATTTGTGCGCAGCGAGACCCACGACAACGACGCAGCAGCGACCGCCACGCACACACACCATACCGACAAAAACAACAACAACAACAACAACAACAACACACAACACACAACACACAACACACAGCAACAACAGTATGATTGCAGGCGTGCGCGAATGGCGCGACGAGCGCCGAACAACATCGACAAACATGGCAGTCGACACAACGACCGACGCAACACCAGCAACAGCAGGCTTTGCATCGTACCAGCACGTTGCAACACCAGACGCTGCCGATCAGATACCAGCAGTAGCAGCAGCTGGCAGCAACAGCACAGCAACGACAGCATCGGGTAAGACGTCGAAGCGCAAGGTGTCACCAGTACTCCACACACCCGAGGACGACAATGCAGTACACATGACCGACGACGACAGCGAAGTCGACGAGACGTTCGTCGCACTGCAAAAGCTCTTGATGAACATGGAAGGCATGCGACGGAGCCAAGTCACGCCAGTGAGTGCCCACGTTGTCCAGTCGAGTGCGACTCATAGCAATGTGGCGGCTACACGTGCGACAACGCGCGAAGAGCTGCTCGAAATGCGACGGCGCGAGCGCGAACAGTTTCGGCTACTGCTGCTATCGAAAGGCGGTACGAACAACAGCAATAGTACGAGCACCAACAGTCGACGGCGACGGCCGACGCGCGTATCAGCGTGTACAGACGACGACGACGACGACGATGAAGCGCCTGCGCCGTCGGTCGAGAGCACGATCTCGAACCGCATGATGAATGGCTCGTTCTCGCGCTTTAGCGTCCACGCGATCGCGCGCGAGCGCTGGGCACGTGAAGAGACCGAGCGCCTGCCGCTCGTGCTGCTTCCGAAAGACGGCAAAGTCGTGTCGCCAGCCGACAACCCAAAGCTGAACGTCATGCACACGAGCGAGTACATTGAGCTGAGCGAACAGCTCGATGCAGCGCTACAGCAACAGGAGGCGGTTCATGACACCGTGTGCCACCTCACACCGCCTCGCGCGACGTGGTGCATTCAGATGCGGGACTTTGACGCACTGCATGCGACGATGTAGACATATTTAATATTGATTAATGTATTGGAACTGCTATCATGTGATTTTGAGAGTGAGCGCATGCATGATGCATATAGAGAAGGACGAGGTGATATGCATTTATTTGACTGACTCGTTCTCTGTTCTGATTGACTCACAACCAAACCCGAGTCATGCTCATTATACTGCTCATGCGTCGTCGTTGACAGCAAACACTACGCGGTACTTCTCGTACGTGACAAAGAAGATGACGCACCACGGCGCTTTGCGCATCCAGTTCGGCACAAAGCCCTTGTAGAACGCCTGGACACCGCCTTCGCGGAACGTCTTTGTCGCGCAGTCGCCCATGCCCGCGTACAGTGAGCCCTTGCCAGCAGCATCGGTCGGTTGGCTCATGAGCCGTGTCTTGATCACGTCGATGCTGTAGACAACAAACATTAGCAAAACAACAAACAACAAACATCAGCGACAGCGCGTGTGTCAATGCGTTGGCACATGGTATCAGCGTCAGCAAGACATCGTTGCACTGCATACCAACACAGAACGTACGGGTTTGATGCTGCAGCGCCTGCAAAGCCAGCAACAAAGCTCGCGCCCGTGTTTGCCAACACGCCTTCGCGCAGGAGCCCCGACGTGACAAGCCACTCTTTGCTGTGGTCGTACGTCCCGAGCTCTGCTGCATTCACGATAAAGCCGCGCTGAATGTTCGGCGGCATCCCCTATACAACATCCCACATACAGTCAGTGTCGCAGTCGCATTGCTCCGAGTACATGCATCTCGCTGTTGCATGCACTTGTTTGTATCGAAACGTACTCGCAGGAACCCACGAAGCCCTTCTCGTCGGTAGATCGTCGCGACTGCGTCACCGACGCCGCGGTACAGCGTGCCGGATCGATCGGCTTGCATGCGCACTTTGATCACATCGACACTGAGTGGATGTGTCGCCATACATAAACACTCGAGTCAGCAACGACCACGCACGACGACCTAGCTTGAATCCCTAAGCGCGTACGTACGGGTTCGCAATCGAGATGCCGATCGCACCGGCAAAGCCGCCGGCGAGGAGTCGGTTCACAAACGGCACGTCGCGCGTGTTGGTGTTGCGATTCGCGCCAAACAAGTCGCGCAATGGTTCGTACAGCACCATGCAGATGCTCGTATACGACACTTGTCGCAAAAGCGCTGGTGTTGCACCTTTCCAGAGCGCACCCGCGCCCTCTTCGCGTACGATCTTCTGCACTGCGTCGACCATGCCAGTGTAGTGCGCGCCGTGCTGCGCCGTTACGACACCGACGTTTGTGAGTACTGGTACCGACGCAGCGCGCTGGGCTTGGAGCCGCACTTTGGTGCAGTCGATCGGCAATGTGAAGATCTCGGCCGTCGCAGATGCGAGACCGCCAGCAAAGAACCGCGTCAACTGCGGCTCACTTGCGACTTTGGCCGTTGCTGCGTCCTGTGCTGATGCTGGTGTGGATGCGATGCTGATGCTGCTCTTTTGCTTCATTGCGGTCGCCATTGTGTCTGTGTCGAGTTTGTGAATGGCGAGTGGTGGTGGGGAAGGAAAAGTGGCGTCGAAGCGGCGTGGGTGCGTTGGCTGGAGCTCAGTGGAGTCAGACGTCTCAGGACCCAAGCACCAAAGCAGCCGCTGATAAAGGCTGCCAAAATGCGACACCAGCTGGTGATTGGGAGCAAGCTGGATCTGCTGGCACGCTCTTACGCTTTGCCACGAGCTCGAATGTGTGTGCAGGCGACGACAAGTAGCGCACGACAAGTAGCGCACGACAAGTAGCGCACGACAAGTAGCGCACGACAGCGAGCACTACCAATGCTGTCTCCAACTGAGCAAGTGCGAATGTGCGAGCTGCACTGAAGAAAAACCATGATGGGATGCGCCGCGAGGTACAAACTTCAAGACCTCAGCCGATAGGTTTAGATTGATGGCATTGATATCGAGCGAGAACAGACGAGCTGAGGCTTACAACTTGCATTAGGGTGGAAGCGAGCAGTCCATTAAGGACATTGCGACCCAGCACACTGAGTACGTCGCGTCTGAACAAGCATGAAGGCGATCTCAATCTTGCAGAGACGCAAGCAAACCAAGCAGCACATGAATCTCATCCAATCGAAGGTTCGAATGTATATTGGAATCGAGTCATTCGATTCTTTCGAACGTACAACGTGATAATCATCGTTTCCTGGACTACTTTCCTAAATATCATGATAACTTTTTGTGATTGTTCCTCTTGTCATCTTGAGTTGCTGCGTGCAATGGACAAGTGTAATGGCACTGGAGTTTGTCGTTCTGATGGCTTGGTCGAGCGGCAGCAAATCATCGAGCGCAAGGCCTGTGACTTACATGTTTATCAGCAGCCCCACTTTCGATCGTCATTTGAGTATCAACAAAGCAAACATGAAGCACGTGGGATCAAGCGTGACGACAGCACATTAACCCTCATGCCTGCATTGCAGAAAAGTTGCTACCCAAACATGCATGCATGATGTCAATACGAGGTGGTGGTCAGATCGCTACTTGCGTGAGTGATTTGATCTCATAACGAGGTCAAGGTCACTCATCTTTCGGCATGCAACGAGCGATGTCAGCGACACTGCGCTCGCTTACGACGCAATAACAGCAAGTTGATCGATATGACTCGATTTCGTACAGATCGCATGCACACTGTTGACTCGGTTGCCGCGAGCCAGTGACAAGCTGCTTGATCGATCGGCATCCCGCTCCTTGTTTTGATTGAATATGCCATGCGTAGCAACAACAACAACAAGATCGGCAAGATCCGATCGCTGTCGATCTCACGAGCGAGCGCTAGATGCACTAGCAAAAGCCCAAATATTGCAGCTCGCGCACAATACGCGATGAATCAACAAGCCAGCGAAACAAGACACACATGAGGCAGAGAGCGAGCTTGATCCAATTCGTTTGCCGTGATCATTGTGTGCGTGTTGCTTCTTTGTAGATCCTATCCAGAAATATGCGGTTCAAGAGAGCAAGCAAAACTGTTCATAAACACAAATGTGTGCAAACAGCACATGCATAAATAAAGAAAAATGCAAAAACAAGGTACATGTGTGGGCCACATTCGCTTCCTTTTTTGGCACAAACGTTGGACACGCTCCAACTTGCTCCAAGCATCAAGGGTGACACCTTGTCTGAGCAATAACAACGCACGAACACGAGCGAGCACTTGCGACGTCGATCTGTTCCACATACACGCATCTGCTGCGCAACGCGAACACACAATGCGCCACACGACGACGACTCTTGTCGCGACAGCTGCGCTCGCAATGACGGCAGCAGCAACAACAACACAAACATTAACCAGTGAACACTCACTCGGTACACTCGTCGACTGTCCGCGCGACGCCGCGTGCCGCTGGACAGGCGAGCACGGCGAGACCGTCGACGCACAAACGTTGCGTCGACTCCTGCTCGCACAGAACAGCATCGACGAGCGCGATGCTGCTGCACCGCTGCGCAATCTACAACGCCACATGAACTACATCGAACGTACGTCACTGCATGCAATGTGACATCACTCCTACACATCCGCACACTCACACGACCACATCGCGTACACAGATGTGCATCGCTATGCAAAGAGCGTCGGACACGCGTTTACGTACAACATGGGCGTGAACGCGCGGCATTTAACAGACACGTCCACGCGCACGCACTTGCCCGAAGCGTTTGTGCACCAAGAGATGCGGGCCGGACCGCCTATGACGCGCTCCCTCGCAGCCATGGCGAGCAGCTCAAGCGGTACTGTTAGTAGTAACAACAACAGCACTGTCGAGTTCAATTGGTGCACTGCTGCGAACCCACACAGGCGCAGCGTGTGCTCAAACATCAAGAGCCAGCAGAACTGCGGGAGCTGCTGGGCGTTCGCAGCGACCGACGCGATCGAGACGGCCGTTGCAATCGCAGCGAACCAGTCGGCTGCGGTTGCGCTCGCGCCACAGCAGTTTCTCTCGTGCAGCACGCGCGAGACCGAGCAGACGTTCACGTACTGCTGGGCCACCAAGGGTGTCACCGGCGTCTCGTGGCTCGCCGAGACGATCAAGTGGAAGTCGACAAACAACGGCTGCGACGGCGGCATGACGCACGGCGCGTTCATGGACGCCGCGCAGCTCCAGTACGGACTCGTCACGGAGCTTGTGATGCCGTACAACGACGGTGAAGCGTCGATAAATGCGACGTGTCTACGCACATCAAACCAGACAGCAGCGAGCATCTCGGACTGGAAACAGGTCGTTGGCAAGGACTGCTCGGCCAGTAGCGACCCGAACATACTACTCAAGACGGCGCTGCAGGTTCAGCCGATTGCTGTCGCTGTCAACTCGGCCGATCCGTTCAAAGACTACAAAGGCGGCTTCTACAGCTGTCCAAACAGCGGCAATCTTGCATCAAAAGACGACGTGAACCACGCGCTCGTGCTTGTGGGGTACGGTACCGATGCGACTGTTGGTGACTATTGGATTTTGAAGAATTCGTACGGCAGTGCGTGGGGCGACAAGGGCTTTGTGCGGCTCATTGCTGACAACAAAGCAAATTGCGGGCTCAACATTTTTCCAGTCGTGCCAGTCGGTGCAAAAGCCGGCGTTGCAACTGCAATTGTCGATGGCGGCGGCGCAAAAGTGTTTGTTGGTTTTGCGCCATCGACGTGGATTGCAATTGCTGTTGCTGTATCGATTGCAACAATTGTTGCAACTGCATTCGGACTCTTTGTTGCTCGGAAACGGCGCAGGGTGCTGCGGGAGAATGTGAGTGGCGCGTCGATCCAGTTGGCGCAGACCCCGACACGCTTTGATTAGATAGAGCAAGGAGAGAAAGGAACAGATTATGGTTGCACTACGTTGCTGTCGTGTTGCGTTGTGTCGGTGTTGAACTGTTCGTGTCGGATATCAAGTGTACGAGCTCATGTTGGCGTTGCAATTGTTGCGATCGGCAATTGCGAATCGAGAGTCAGTTCTCAGGAAATGTGATTCGTATAGCTTTTGCACAGTTATTCACCTTTTTATATTCGTTGCAAACTGCTTGTAATACATTTTGCTAGATGATACGCTTGTTTGACCTCTTTGTGACATGTTCACACCCGTGTATGCAATTCGAAAGTGCTATTCAACCTCGTGATAGTGACGCTGGATACTGGCATCATGAGTTGCAAGGCCGGAAACAATTGGACGTTCAGCATACATTGCACAGATAAAACGTGCTCTATCTGAGTGTTCGCTTGCACGTTCAGCACAGAGACGGTGGCGACGAGCTGGTCGAGCGACAACAGCAGTAGCGCATTCTCTCATCCGCCCGCCAGTTTCACCGTTCGCTCATTCGGCATTGCCTACGCTTCTGCGTATCTGAGCTTGAGTGTCTGTGTGTGTGCGCGCGCCTACCCGACGACACCACACTCGACTGCTACTTCGATCATCATGCAGGCGCTGACGATCGTGCGCGCCATGGCGCTGCTCGCTGCCGCTGCTGTCGCGACATCCACAACGAACGCTACTGTCGCCCTAAACGAGGAGCCTGCATCGCTCGGCACGCTGCTGCGCTGCGACGGCGCCTCCTCGCGCTGTCTCTGGGCCGACGGTCGCGGCAACGAAGTCGACGCTGCACACGTTGTGCGCGAACTGATGGCGACCGAACGCCTCGACGCACGCACCGACGTGCGCGAGCACCGCCGTCTGAACGAACACATGCAGTACCTCGAAGCCGTGCGAACGCACGCCGCGCGCGAGGGTCTCACGTTCTCGTACAACGTCGGCGTGACTGCGCGACACCTGTACATTGACGACGCGCGTCGACAGAGCGCATCCGCGTTTGTCCGTCAGGAGCTCCATGCCCAGACACGCCGGCGCCTCGAAGCTGAGACCCCCACCTCAACCCGGCGACTCGCAACGACGACGACGGTGCCAACGACGCTCAACTGGTGCTCGACCGACAACCCACTGAAGAAGAACATCTGCACGTCGGTCAAGAGTCAGAACAAGTGCGGGAGCTGCTGGGCGTTCGCAGCGACCGACGCGATCGAGACCGCCGTTGCCGTCGCATCGAAGAACGATCCGCAGGCGCTGTCGCCGCAGCAGCTCCTCGACTGCAGCAACCGCAACATGACGGCGACGTTCAAGTACTGCTGGGCAACTGCTGGCGTTGCTGGTGCCAAGTGGCTCAAAGACGAAATGACGTGGGGCTCGCAGAACAACGGCTGCGACGGCGGCATGACGCACGGCGCGTTCCAGGACGCAGCCGGCTTGCGCCTGAACCTCATGAGTGAACTCGACCTTCCCTACAAAGAGGTCGACCAAGTCACGCTGAACCCGTTCAAGACGCAGACGCAAGCGCCGTCAAGCTCGAAGAACGCAACGTGCGAGAGCGACCCGACAAAGGCCGCAGCGAGCATTGCGAACTGGGAGCAGGCAGTCGGCAAGACCTGTGACGTGTCGAGCGACCCGACGCAGCTGCTGAAGCTTGCGCTCCAGGGCCAGCCGATCTCAGTTGCGATCAACTCGGGGAGCAACTTTAAAGACTACAAAGGCGGGCTCTACGACTGTCCAAACAACGGCGACTTTACCGACAGCTCGCAGATCGACCACGCAGTCGTGCTCGTTGGCTACGGCCACGACGGCACAACGGACTATTGGATCCTCAAGAACTCGTACTCGTCGCAGTGGGGCGACAAGGGCTTTCTCAAGCTCAAGATGGACGCAAAGATCAACTGCGGCGTGAGTGTCTTTCCCGTCATCCCGACTGGCGCAAAAGCGGGTATGGCCAAGACGTCGATCGACGGCGGCGGCGACAAGCTCTTTCTCTACCTCTCGCCGACGCTCTGGATCATGATTGCGAGCGTCGTGTCGATCGGCACGATTGTCCTCACGGTCTTTGGCGTCCTCGTGTCGCGTCGCTTGCGCGCTGAGCAGCTCAGCTCGGGCCGGCAGTGAATCGGTAGGCGCGCAGTTGCTTCTGCTAGCGAGTCGGTTACCTGATCGTCGGCATCATAACTCGGTATCATAACTCAGTAGACGTGCGTGACACTACCGTGACGATCTAATGAATGAGTTTACCTCGCTTTCGTATCTGACGTGCATTGGCGAAGGTCGGTCAGGTCCGGTCAGATCAGTCGTTGGTCGTAGTACCGTTGTAGTTGCGATCCTGTGAATAGCAATGTCACCCCGCTTGTTAAAACCATATCTCTGTGAACAACGATGTCGCCCCACCTTCTTGAAACGCGCGATATCTGTACTCGTAACGACTCTTGCTGCTCGAAGATGCTGCATGGCTAGAGCCGTAGTACAACCTCACTTTGCAACGCGCACTGCGAAGCACACGTCGTGCTTCTCCACTTCTCGACCACTGTTGCATCCACTCAAGATCTCGACCTCTTCGCTTCTCAACTCTACTGCCGCACTACGATGGACGTGCCCAGGAACATCAGTAGCATCATCCGGTCGGCGCCACCTGAGCGGTCGCTCGACAAAGCCGCGCAGAGTGCACGCACGCTGCTGTTCTTCATCTTTCTCGAGTTCGTATTGCTCTGGCTGCTCTGCCTCGCGCTCGTAGTGCACTTGCGGTACAACCGCGCAGCTGCGCTCCGTGGCGACGCAGCAGCAGCACGCAAGCTCGTGCTGCCCGCCTTTGAGCCGTTGCTCGTCGTCCTCGGGATCTTTAATGGCGTCTTTGGGATCGGCATGGGTGTACTCCTTGCCGTCGACTACTACGCCAAGCGCGTCCCAGTCGTGCACCTCGAGACGTACTACTCGGCGCACCAGTACGGCCTCGTACTGCTCGTGCTGTTCCTCCTCGAGAAGAGCGTGTCGTTCCCAGCACTTCGTCGCTGTGCGCTCCTCGCCCTACTGCTCTCGGGCTACACGATCCCCTACATCTGGTGGGTCACGGCGCACGGCGACCCGACCAAGCAGCGCGACTACATCAAGGGCCTCCATGTATTACGCGCAATCGTACTACTGATCTACGTCTACGTGATTGTACGGCCACCAAGCCGTGCGTCGCGCCGCGTGCTTCGCGAGTTTGCAGTCTACACGATCGTGCGGTACCTCATTACGACAACGCGACAAGTCATGACGACGTACCCGTCGACGCGCGAGAGCGCCAAGTACGCCATGTACGCGACGCTCGCGTGGGTCACGCTCAGTCCGCTTGTGATCTGGCGCGTACTACTTGCCGACACGCGATACTGGCGCGGCATCGGCCATCGCGCAAGTGAGCAGCTCCCCGACCTCTTCCAGCGCAAGCACCAGCTCGTGTTTGAAGGCGGGAGTGCAGGCGATGCGGCACAGCTCCACGACGTCATCGAAGCGCATCGGCACGACGTCATTGACTTTGCGTACCTCGACTTGCGCCAGTCGCTATGCGACGAAGTTGTTGCTTCGACTGCTTCGATAACGTGCCGCGTCTACGACGGCGTGTACCGTGGCAAGCACCGCGTCGCGGTCAAAGCGTATGAGCCGAGTACGCTCACGCGCGAGGTCGTCGCGGGTTTCTCGCGCGAGACTGAACTCTGCAGTGCGTTGGCACATCCAAACGTCGTCGCGTTCGTCGGTCTGTGCGTCGCGCCACCGACGATCTGCCTCGTGTTTGAACGCTGCGAGTGCTCGCTCCACGACCTGCTGCATAGCGAGAAGCCACCAGTATCGCCGGACCGCCAGGAACTGCTCGTGCGCGTCGGCTACATGCTCGACGCAGCGCGCGCAGTCGCGTATCTCCACAGCCTCACGCCGATGCTCGTACATCGCGCGATCGAGCCCGCGAGCTTCCTCGTCGACGCGGCGGGCAACGTCAAGCTCGCCAACTTCAGCGCCGTCAAACCACTGAGCAAGTTCGGCGACAGTGTTGGTCCCCATAGCGACGCTTATGGACGTGGTGCGGTTGTACACGCGTTGGATGCGTCCCACGGTCCAGATCGCGACGTGTGGCTCCAGATGCCACCGTCGCCGAGCACGCGCAGCCGCGTTGGCACCGACAGCATGAACGACGACCTGCTCGACTCTCCGCCGTCGCCGTCCCAACGCTCGCAGCGGGCGCTCGTGCGGGCTCCGAGTAGCTACTACATCGCGCCTGAAGTGCTGCATCACCGTGCAGCTGGTGCAGCACCGACGTACGACCAGTCGGCCGACGTGTTTGCGCTTGCCGTGACGCTCTGGGACATTGCAAACGCTGGCAACAATGTCGATAGGCGAGCGCTAGCAACCCATCGGCGCGCATTCGAGTCGGTACTCGGCAGCACATGTGCGCGGCCAGCGCTCGACCCAGCGCTACCACATCGGCTCCGCGACGCGATCCAGCGCGCGTGGCAAGAGGATGCAAACCTGCGGCCGTCGGCGCAGACGCTTGTGTCGATGCTCCAGGACGTCCAAGAGACACTCGCGGCGCCAGTTGCAGTCGCGATCATGGACGAGCTCCAGCTGTGCTTCTTTGAGCCGGAAGCGAGCTCACGCACGATCTTTGCAGGCGCTGATGCAACGGACGTACTGCTCGAGCGCGGGTTTGTATCGACGGTCGCTGAAGCGGAGCGCATGGGCAATGCGCTCATGGACGCAGGGCTGCTCCATCATGCGCGTCACGCGCATCGGTTCGAGAGCTCGGCGGCTGTGCTGTACTACTTTGCAGTCGACTCGAGCGCAGTGCTGCGGCAGCTCATCCGATCAACGCGCGACTCGACCGCGCGGCTGAGCAGTAGCTTCACGCCAATGCTCAGTTCGCCAACGTCGCAGCTGCAGAACGAGCGTGGCGAGTGTATGGCTGGACAAGAAGGCAGGTGGCAGTACCAGCAGCAGCAGCACAATCACCACCGCAGCGCGTCGCAGAGCAGCTCGAGCTTCTTCAGTGTGCCAGTTGGCGAGGACTGCGCGTGCGCGCGCATGGCGCAGCGGTTGGCAGCTGACGCGAAGCTACCGGTGTGGCGCCGGCTGCATCACAAGTCACACTTTGGACCGCGGCGACCTCGACCACACGTTGCAGTCGTGCACGAGCAGAACGACGACGACGGAGCTGTCGGCGGATGATCACGAGCGAGTGAGCGAGCGAGCAAGTGTTGGTTGGTAGCAATGATGAACAGTGTTGTTGAGTCGTGGCTTTATCAAATATCAAGAACTACGCTCATGTACTCAGATATTTTGCTGTAGTCTTTTGTGTATCAAGTTTCATAACGTTATGCTGCCCATGTTGTTAGCAACTGTTTTTGTGTTGCAACGATTTCCAAGGTTTGTAACACTCTGGTTTGCATTGCATGAACAGTTGTGATTGCATAGGTTTGGATCGCCATTTCACTTGAGAAAGATCAGCGACGATGCAAGCAGCTCATCGACAAATGCTGTTGCTACGACTGCTGCTGCTGCTGGTGGTGGTGACTGTGGTTCATCACGCTGCGGCGACAGCAGCCTATGCAGTGACCGACCGCGTGCACGTGTTCGATCCTGCAGTGAGCAACTTAGCTGCGCTGACTGACAATACAAAGCAGCAGCTGCACGGCCAAGATGTCGCCGCCAATTGGCGCAAGGCTGTGCATGATGTGGATCTTGCTGCACTGCTGGCGAATATGGTACGGAGCACCCTTCCAACACTTGTGTTTGTATGTCTACGAGGAGTAACGCTATGCATGTAAACCACGTAGCAGTCGTGCTAACTGGTGCTTGCTCGCACATTCATTCGCTAGACCGTCCGCGAGAAAGCGGCGCAGATGACGCAGATGGACATCTACTCGATGATGAACGGCGACGAGCGCGACCCCGAGCACGCGCTCAACATCGACGTCGTGACCACGTACGCAAAAGCCGGCATCGGTTCGATCCTGAACGCGCCGTTCAACGGCGACATCACCGACGGCCGCACGGGCTGGAGCGCACGCGAGTGGCGACGCATCATCGAGCAAATCCAGCGCATCTACCGCGACCACAATGCGATCCCGATGCTCTACGGCATCGACACGATTCACGGCGCAACGTACGTGCGCGGCGCGACGCTGTTTGGGCAGCCGATCAGCGCCGCGTCGTCGTTCAACCTGTCGCTTGTATATCAAATGGGCGTGATCGAAGCGAAAGACACGCTGCAAGCCGGCATTCCGTGGGTCTTTAGCCCTGTACTCGGCATCGCCGTGCAGCCCAAGTGGGCGCGCGTGTTTGAGACGTTTGGCGAAGATCCGTACTTGGCATCGCGCATGGGTGCAACGATCATCGACGGCATTCAGGCGTCCGGCCGCGTCGCGGCGTGCATGAAGCACTTTATCGGGTACTCGAACCCGACGTCCGGACTCGACCGCGCCGACAACGTCATCTCGGACTGGGACCTCGTGAACCTGTTTGCGCCGTCGTTCCTCGCCGCTGCGCGCGCCGGCGTGAAGACCGCGATGGAGTCGTACAACTCGATCAACGGCGACCCGGTGATTGCGAGCCATACGCTCTTAACAGACTTGCTGCGGCACGACATGAACTTCTCAGGCATGCTCGTCTCGGACTACTCGGAGATCGACCGCATGTTCTACGAGCATCATCTCGTACCGACAGTCGCTGATGCGGTGCGCGTCGCGCTTAACGAGACGTCGCTCGACATGAACATGAGTCCGCACATGGACGACTTTCTCGACACGGTCGAAGCGCTTGTCGAGCGTGGCGAGTTGACGGAGAGCCGTCTCGATGCGTCAGTGCTGCGCATCCTGTCGCTCAAGAAAGACCTCGGACTGTTTGACCAACAGCATACCGAGCGACGCGGACCATCGGCAATGGCGAATGCTAACGATGACGTCGTCAACGATGTTGGAAGCGCTGACGACCAAGCCGTTGCGCTTGCGCTCGCACGCGAGTCGGTGATCCTGCTCGAGAACCGCAACGCGACGCTCCCGCTGCGCATTGGCAACAGTACAGAGCCCATGACTGTGTTCCTCACCGGCCCGATCGCCGACAACAAGGGCTACATGTGCGGCGGCTGGTCGGTCTTTTGGCAGGGCTCGTCGAACTCGTCGCACTTTCCACACGGCAAGACGTTGAAAGACGCGATGCTTGCGCGTCAGCACTCGCACAATGTGCACATCGAGCACCTCGAAGTCGTCGATGTTGACGGGATAATCGCAGCCGACGCGTTTGGCGACGCACTCGAGATCGCTGCACGGAGCGAGTACACGATCGTCGTGCTTGGCGAGCGCAACTACGCCGAGAAGACTGGCGACATTGCCGACCTCGCGCTGCCGCGTGGCCAGCGCACGTACCTCGAAGCGCTCACGAAGATCCCAACAACGACTGTGATTGTCGTGCTTGTATCAGGGCGACCGCGACTGCTCCATGGCGCACACGACCGCGCAGACGCTGTGCTCTTGAGCCTGCTGCCGTGCGAACAGGGCGGCGATGCGCTCGCGGACATCGTGTTTGGCGATGCGAACCCGTCGGCAAAGCTTCCAATTACGTACCCGGTCGCCGACGGCAAGCTCCTACCGTACTTTCACCGCGTCAATACGAAGTGCCAGCCCTGGATCGAGTGTCCAGTCGAGTGGGAGTTTGGCTACGGCCTCAGCTACTCGCGCTTTGTATACTCGGACTTGGCGCTGAACACGACGCGCGTGGCTGCCGTAGCTGGCGCGATCGAAGTCGCAGTGACGCTCACGAACCCGAGCGACCGCGCCGGTAGTGAAGCTGTCTTGCTGTTTGTGTCGCAAACGTATCGACGTGCGGCTGTGCCGGAGCGCAAGCTGCTCAAGCAGTTCCAGAAAGTCCACGTCGCGCCGCATGCGCACGTGCGCGTGACGTTTGTCCTGACGCATGACGACTGGAGCTACTACGCGCCAAACATTGGCGCTGGCTTTATATCGCAGGTGGACACTGGTGAGTTTACAGTCTCGATCCTACAGAGCAATGTAGACGCTGTGCCAGCGCACGCCAGCGGTGGTTCGATGAAACCGCTCGCGGACCGGAGCGGTGGGATTGGAACTGGTAGTACTGCTGTCCAGCAGTCGCAGTCACTGACGTCATCGTCGAAGACGACGTCGTTGACTGCGACGTTTCATCTCGATGAGTAGCATTACACACGACGTCACGTCGCGTCGCAGGAGCGTCCATGGAAGAGATAGCGAGCCGTATGAATGCATAGTGGTCTGTTGCTGCTGTGTGGTTGTACTAGCTCCGATTCGACCATGTGTTTGATTGGATGCAGTTCTTGTCTGATATAAGCAAGGTGCATGATACTGGTGCAAGATACCGTCACGCGCACAGCTGCTCGATTGAACGATCGATCGCATGAACAACCAGCAACAGCCGAGCCAATGTCGAGAAGCATTTGCACAACGTGATGCGATCAGGTCGAGAGTGTCCTTGTCTTTCTTTCCATTACGAGTCTGTCCATCGTCGGTCGCTATTTTAGACCCATTGCTGGTTGTTCTCACACTCAAGAAAAGAACGCATTCGCATTCGAGCGCTCGACACCACAAGCAACTGACCGCCTCCAGGCGCATCGAGCATACGACAGCACATCGAGCATATCGACCACATTGAGCACATTGAGCATATCGAGTCGCCTTCCTTCTCCACTGCGCTGACCACCTTCTCCGCGTTCTCTTCTCCTCATCACCACCGCCAAGTGCGTCAGGAGCTCCTCAACAGCACTTGTCGCACTCGCTGACTCCACGTCCGCGCACGTTCCAATTGCGTTCCGACCGCGTTCCAGCAGCTCGGAAGCTCAACAGACAGCAAATTGCAGCACCACAACGCCGCTTCAGTCGCACCGAAGCGCCAAAGCAATTGCTGCTCACTCGCTGACTCGCCGTCGCGCACGCACGCACAAGCACGCACAAGACATCGCTTACATACACGGCATATCGACTGCATCATCGCAATGTCAATGATGGCGTCGCTCCTGCTCGAAACGAGCGGCCACTACTCGGAAGCACAGCTCGTCGTGCTCGTGCTCGCTGTGCTCGTCGTCGCCGTCGCGTTGCTCTCGTACTTTGTCGTTGCACCCGAGTACGAGAAGCGGCTCGAGAAGCAGTACGCAGTCGCGTACGCAGTGCACCTCGACCGTGACGTAACTAGCATCAGCACCACTAGCACTATCACTAGCACCAAGCGTGCTGCTACCCAGCGGTACCTCGCCCAGACACGCACGACACTCACGAAGCATCGGTCACTTGGGCGCTGGGACATCGAGGCCGCACCGAGTGACGACGAGCGCTCGATGAGCAACGACGACAGCCACTACAGTCACAGTCACAGTCACAGCCACACAGCTGCACCACCGCAGTCGACGAACGCAGCACTGCGGCAGCAACTGACAGCTGCGCAACTCGCACTGCTCGCCCGTCGGCGCAAGAGCGAGTCCGATGCGCTCAAACACGCGAACGTGCACCGGGCCGAGCTGCTGCGGCGCCGCGTGCTGCTCAAGAAGCTCGAGGAAGAGATCAAAGGCGCGATGCAAGAGCATGACGCGTCGACTGCCAGTGCGACGATCACAACAGGCGCGAATGACTCGCTCGTGCTGACGCCTGAGCGGCTCCAGCTGCTGCAGACGCATCCAGCCGACTGCGCACATGAGCTCGCCGTGCTCGCAGCATCCAGCAGTGGAGGCTGCAATACCGAGCAGCTCCAGCCAGCACTGCAGCTGCTCCATGACGTGTTGGCGCTCTACCTCTCGACCGACCACCGCGACATGCACAAACTCACCGTGTTCTGCAACGCGCTGCTGCAGCACGACGGTTTGAACCACTTGCGCGCACTCGAGCGTGCAGCGGACGCCGACGTGCGTAGACTCGCGACTGCGATCATCGAGATGGCTGTGCCGTCGATCTGGCACTGACGGGCTGTAGGCGCCTTGACCTCTCATATCTATCCGCGACGCACTGAACTACTTACAATACAACTAATGAACTACTGGACATGACATCATCATCCCTTTCTGTAGCTTGTCGTGTCTCGCGGTCGTCGCTATCGCGTGGGTGTGTTTGTGGCAGGCGCGATTGCCGTCATCGCTTCCTCGCTCGCTCGTGCGCGTTGCAGTCGGCTGTGTTGACGTTTTGGTGCTGACGCCTCAGCACGACGAGCGGAAAAATATATTCGCTCATGTTAATATCACAGTCAAGTCATGTGTGGGAAACGTGCATGTTCGCTGCTCGCAAAAGAAACAGCAACAACGCCCACGAGCAACTTCATTCTCAATTACGACCAGCACCAGCAAAGCAACGCTCCACACACACACGCGCATAGCAGCAGCCACGATCGCAATGAGCTCAGCGCAGCACTACATCGACGCGCGTGCGTTCGACGAGTACGAAGAGAACGACGGGCAGGAAGTTGTCGTGTCGGCGCTCGTCGATATGACCACGAGCGACGCGTTCGATGCGTGGCTCACGCACGTCTGGGTCGCGCGCTCCCCAGCGATCGCACCAGGCGACGGCCGCGGCCTCGTCGGCCATGCGCGCCAGCTGTCGCTCGGTGTTGTCGAGCAGATCGTGTCGGTAGGTCTACCACTCGATGGCAATGCGCCGCTCATTCCGTCGGTCTGTTACAAGATGCGCAAGTTTGGGCCACTGCCGATGCAGGACCACATTGGATTCGTGCGCTTTGTACCTGACACGTCAGTAGGCGCTGCGAGCCCCAAGACGCTCGTGCTCTGGACCGTCAAGGTCACACCTACAACTGCTGGCAACGTATTTCTGTGTGGCGGCTCGCTACTGCGCTTAGTGACGCGCTCTGTACTCACGAGCGCACTCGGGTACATGCCACACGCGACTGCAAAGCGCGACAAGAAGCACAGCAGTCCAAAGAGTCGTATGTAGTGCAGATCGATAACAAGTCAGTCGTAACATACCCAAATAGCGTTCACATGTGTGTTGTGCGTGTATGCATAGTATGGTGACCCGCCTGCTTGCTGCTTGTAGATCAGCTGGTTGTGATGACCTGCTTGTATTGAGGAGCTGCTGGATCTGCTCGACACTACCTCATTAGTGGCCTCTACTTCAAGCGAGACAATCATGTGACGCGTTTATGATTACAACCGACATCGCCACAAGACGCACAGACGCGTACGCACACAGACGCACATACATAGACACAGAGAGACACACACAGACACACACAGACACATACATACACTCGAGACGATGGCACAGACTTCAGCAGCGGAGGATCGGTATGCGGACCCGCGCGCAGTAGCCGAGTATATGGCACACGACGGCCACGAAACAGTCACGTCTGTTGTCGTCGATGTGACGGTAGGCGACGCATTCGACGCGTGGCTACAGTACGTCTGGCTCGGCTACAAGCAGGGGAGCGAGACATCGTCAACATGGCGAGCGCCTGCGTACATCAGCTACCGCGACGTCACACCAGGCGAAGGTCGCGGCCTCGTCGGTCACACGCGACTCGTACCGCTCGGCATCACTGAGCAGATCGTATCGGCCGGTGAGCCAAACGACAGTGACGCACAGCTCATCCCGTCGATCAGCTACAAGTTGCGCCAGTTTGGACCGCTCGCGCTCAAGGACCACATTGCGCTCGTGCGGTTCGTGCCGGATGCGTCAGCGCCAGACTGCACGCGCGTGCTCTGGACGATCAAGACGACTGCGACGCCGCTTGGGAATGCACTGCTGTGCGGTGGCGCTGCGACGCGCGCGATGCTCCGCACAGCGCTCACACTCTTCCTACGCTCGCTCGCCAAGACGCTGCGTGACCGCAAGCGCAGCGTGTAGGCCTACAGTCTACGAGGCGTCACACACAGTCACAATTACACACACTGTCATATACACATTGGTCATTTGGTTCCTTACGAGATGGCGTCGCCATACAACCACACTGCTGCTGACTGAGCGCTGAGTGCTTAGTGACTGCGCTTGCGCCACCACGCGGTATCATGCTCGCGCGCTTGAACTGCACGAGCGCAATGCGCGCGCCGCGCTTGACAGCGAACGGCCCGACGTCTGTGACGTGGTAGCAGCTCGACGCGACGGACGCGTCCGTCGCAGCAGCTGTGCGCAGCAGACCGACCGACACGATCGTTACGCGGACACCGAGTGGTGCAGAGTACACTTGACCGACAGTCGGTGGCGTCGACGCCCTTGCTGCTGCTGCTGCTGCGATACCAAATGAGCCGCAGCCACAGCGCAAACGCGTCGTCGACGTCAGTTTGTAGCGACACGCACTTCGGTGCCTGCGCAACGTGAGTACGCGTCGTGTGCATGTGGATCGGCACACGCATGCAGTCGCGGGGCACCAGTCATCGTGTGTGTAGGATGCAGCTGCCGAAGTCGTCGAGCAGAAGCACGAGTGAGCGACAGCATCAGCGCTAAGTATCGATCCACTACGTGGATGACTGGATGTCTGATGTGACGACTGCATCTGGCGCGATCGGCGGGACCGTCGCGTGACATCATCCGACAAAGTCTACAGCATCGTGTGGCGCGATCCAAGGTCTCTGTCAATGACATTGGGCTGCTCGAGACCTCGACACACTGGGCCGCGGATCACGTGTACTGGTAGCCACGATTGACAGGCATGCGAGCGAGTGATGTGACGTGACGTCGCAAACACTGGAGCCGAAGTGAGTGGCTCGATACGTATCGACGCATCACCAAGCGAGGCGTTCGATGTGTGGGTGCACCACATTTGGGTCGGCACGTGGGCGCAGCTCGCATCGAGTACTGGTCGCGGACTCGTTAGCCATGCACGGCACATGTCGCTCGGTGTATGCGAGCGCATCGTGTCAGTTGGACTCCCAGTCGACGATAGCAGTAGCAGCGACGACGACGCAGCCGACGCGATCGCGTCCGTGTGCTACAAAGTGAACGACAGCGGTCCGTTCCCTGTTGATCACGGCTCGCACATTGGGTTTGTGCGCTTTGTATCTGTGCGTTCGATGATGCTCGTGCGCTGGGACATCAAGACGACTGCGACGTGGCTCGGCAATGCGCTGCTCTGTGGTGACGCGCTCGTTCAGCTCGTACTGCACGTAGTGATGCGCGCTGAGCTCAACAAGCTGCGTGCATACTTTGCGGACGACATGGCGTCGGCGGTCACTGCAGCATCAGCATTAGCACGAGCTCGGAGCTGCTCGATGCGCAAGTCGTGACGCCGAGAGGTCAAGCAGTCAAGTGACGAGCATTGATGGCAGTGGCTCGTTTTTACATCTCCTCTCTATGGTAATACCTGTTCATTTGAGCCTGCTATATATGATCTGTATGCTGGATTTAATGGCGCTCGCAAACGGATGCGCAAACAGTCAGCAGAAGGATCTCGCGGTCGTGACTGCTTGACGACAACGACAGCGCCATTGCCATCCGTGCCATCTCGACCTCGCCACTTGCGACTTGTGACGTGCTGCGCCGTTCATTGTCTCTGTCGATCCACGATGCTCAAGCGCACGTTGCTCACGACGCTCCAGACGCAGCAACGCCGTACGGCCTCAGCTGCTGTTGCTGCAACGCGCTGCTTCAGCACCGAGCGCCGGCATGTGATCGCAGCGCTCGTCGTGAACCAGCCAGGCTGTCTCGCCGAGATCGCCAACCTCTTTGCTGCGCGCGGTGCGTCCGTGTGTGTGTTTGCTGTACATACGCTGTGTTGCTTGCAAACCGCTGAACAGCGCTTGAGTGAGCGACGTGCTGACGAACGACTTGCGTGGCGACACCGATAGGCTACAACATTGACAGTCTCGTCGTTGGCCGCACCGAAGTCGAGGAGCTCTCGCGCATGACCGTTGTCGTGAACGGCACGGACCAGAGCGTCGTGAACGTACGTCGTTGCTGCACATACAGAGCAGCATGTGCTGTTGCTTGCTGGTTATCACACACCGTATGGCGATGTGATAGCTACAGCTTGGACAACGACTGGATGCCCGACACGACACTAACACGCGAGTCACTGCTGGTTTTGTGACTGCATACACACATAGATGAAGAAGCAGCTCGAAGACGTTGTGCACGTCGCCGTCGTGAACATCTTGAGCAGCGGCAGTGAAGCCAAGAAGAACTACGTCGAGCGCGACCTGATGCTTGCAAAGGTGTCGACAACACGTACGTCCTATATGGTTATCTGCCTGTTGGCTCGACCAGTGAGTGTCGTTGCTGGATCTGCTACAACCCATGCAGGGACTGACGGCTTGTATATGACGTCTATAGGAGACGGCGCGCGCGCCGAGGTCGTCGAGATCGCCAACCTCTTTGACGCGAAAGTGATTGACGTGCGGCCGCACCAAGTGATGGTCCAGCTCGCTGGCACACCGGGCCGCATTGAAGCGTTTCTCGAACTCATGAAGCCGCTCGGGATCGCGGAGATCCACCGCAGTGGCGTCATTGCAATGGCGCGCAGCACAACCGTCGCTGAGAACCTCGGGGACCTCACATTCGAAGGCGCGACGTCGAGCTTATTACACGAAGCTGACGGCGACGCATTCGACAACACGCTCCTGCCCCCTGGATAGAAAGTAGGAGTGCGATTGACTGAGTCGCTCGTACGAGAGCGCGTCAGTGTCTGCTGCATGCGATGGAGAAGCAGCAGCTGCGAATGTTTCTCACACATCTGTATACAAACAGGAGAAGAGCTGCTCGTTGCGCATCATGATTAGCAAAGGCGCCGCAATCCCAGCATGAGTTCGAAGCGCCATACATTTATCAACTAACGCATGACGTATGCAAACTGATTATGGCTCACTTCGGGCAGTGTCCACACACGTCGCAGACGCTCGCTCGAGTATACAAATTTCTATACAAACGCACACACATCGTAAACGCCATGCGATCTTTCGCTGACTGATATTATCCATCGCACATTCTTCGCCACTCATCAACACAACAGCAGCGACGACAACCAGCAAGGCTCTGCTCGTCCACTAACGTAGCAACATGCGTGGACGTCACGACGAGTCTTTGCCGCTCGCAGCGAGCATCTCGACGCGCATCAGTAGCGCGCCAATGGACACGCGCAACCGCTACAGCCTCTCGGCGCGCGCCAAGCGCTTTGCTGTCGCGGGGTTTGGGCTCTTGGCGCTCGCAGTCACCGCGAACCTCATGCTGTCGCGCACCATGCCAGCGACACCCCTCTCTCCAGCAGCACTTCTGCCAAGTGACAGGATGTCCGCTGCTGCTGTCGCACAGGCAAATGCGTTACCATATGCAACGAGCGCGTCGGCAGACTTCCCGGGCGCCGCCGACGAGATCGTCGACAAGATCGCCAAGCCCAAAGGCTACAATGCGCGACTCTACTCAGGCTACCTGTCGCTGCACAACGGCGGCGAGGCGTTTTACTTCCTCGCCGAGTCGCAGAGCGAGGACGCACCCGAGCACGACCCGGTGCTGCTGTGGCTCAACGGCGGACCGGGTGCGAGCTCGCTTGGCGGCTGCTTCTCCGAGAACGGACCGCTGCTCGTCGCTGACGACGGCAACAGCGTGCGCGTGAACAAACACGCGTGGAACCAGAACGCGCATCTTCTGTGCATCGAGTCGCCTGTCGGTGTCGGCTTTAGCTACAACGCAAGCGGCACATACGTCTCGGACGACAATGCCCAAGCGCGCGACCTGTACGACGGGCTCCAGCAGTTCTTCACCAAGTTCCCGCAGTTGCGTCCAAACGACTTTATCATCGCAGGCGAGAGCTACGGTGGCGTCTACGTCCCAACGACTGCGCGCGAGATCGTCGCTGGCAACGCGCGGGGCGAGCCGCCGATCCGGCTCACCAAGTTTGTCGTTGGCAACGGCGTGAACGAGTTCTCGGGGCTCTCGATCCTCCTGTTTGCGTACTACCACGGCTTTGTAAGTACCGCCGAGTACCAGCACGTCCGCTCGAGCTGTCCGGACCTCCGCGAGTTTGAGGCGAGCCCGAGCCTGTTTGACGAAGCCACCGACCCAACGTGTCGCGACGCAGCGCTCAGTGTCGTCGCCAAGGTCGTGCTGAACCACATCAACCTGTACAACGTCTATAGCGCGTGTGCGGGCACGACCGAAGCGAGCGTCCGACAGCTCCTGACAGCGCTCGTGACGCCGCAGACCGGCCTGCCGCATCCGATCGGGAACCCGCTCACGATGTGCTTGAACGCGACGCAGCTCGACGTGTTCTTTAACCGCGACGACATCCGCACGGCGCTGCATGCGAAGAAGGACATTGACCGCTGGTACGGTGACGCGCTCACGACCGCGTCGCTCGTGTATGCTGCGCCGCTACTCGGGATCAACGTGACGCAGCGCGCGCTGGCGCCATTGCTCGACTACTCGGCGCCGCTCAAGCAGCACGTGACGCCGATCTGGAAAGAGCTGCTCGCGAATGGTGTTCAAGGTGTGATCTACCATGGCGACGCCGACATGGTCTGCGACTTTATCGGCGGCTTGTGGGCCGTCGAGTCGCTCCAGCTTCCGCGCCAGGGCAAGCGTAGGGCGTGGCACGTCGAGCTCGACGGCACGCAGCAGACCGGCGGCTTTGTCGAGGCGTTCAAGGGGTTGACGTACGTGACGGTCAAGGGTGCCGGCCACCTCGTGCCGCTGTGGAAGCCAGTTGAAGCAAAGCGCATGCTCGACCTCTTTGTGCTCGAGCGCGAAGGATGAGTAGAGAGCAACCAAGTGAGAGAGTGCGCCAACAGCCCTCAGTGTGGTCATAATGCAATGTGCGTAAGGGATGAGGCAGACAGACCGTCAGTACGGAGCGAGCACGAGGCAAATGGCGACGTCGAGACCCAAAGCGTTGCGCTGGTTCTACATTGTCTGTGTATGTGTCGGAGTGTCTGACTGACGTGGACAGTGGGGTCTCATCGGGTGTCATCGACGCTCTCGTCGTCATTCAGCACTGAGTCTGAGTCTGAGCTGTGTCACTCAGACGATCGTGCGGCCAAAGAGGAAGCGCAAGATGCTCAGGTACGTCGGCTTGAAGTGCTGCGGCGGACTCGACATGATCACCGCGAGCGAGAGCGAGAAGAGCGCGACTTCGCTGTGCTGCACGTAGCGCACGAGGCCGCGCTGCTTGAGCAGCTGCCACACAATGTCGAGCGCGCGCGTGAGGCAGTACAACATGAGCTCGGACCGGCGCTTGCGGTTCTCGAGAAACAGCGACGCGCCCGTTGCGAACTGCATACGTGCGTGTACATGTCAGTCGTGAGTGAGTGAAGGTCAACGCGTTAGTGACCGGACAGATCAGACGGATAGATCTATAGACTACTAGGCTACGTACGCCTGCTATCCATGCGGCGCCGTGAAAGTCGCGCTGGAACGTGTTGCGAATCGCGCACATCACGAGCTTGACAGTCGTCTGTGACGTCCACGATAGTATGCATACAGACAGGTAGGTCGGTTCGCCACAGCCCGATACGTTACTCAGGCATATGGCATTCCATACAAACATATACACAAACAGTCATACACACATGGGGACGCACCTGGTACGACGTGAGGAAGAGGCATGAACAGAGCGCGGCGTACGAGATCCGGACTGTCGACGACAGCGGCGCTGCGCGGATCTGCGACAAGCGGAAGAAGAGCGCCGGGAGGATGTGCACTGGCAAGTACACTTGCGCGGCGCGACCGAGACCGCCGAGCCACTCGGTCGCGCCGTGCGTCAAGCACGACTCCATGTGGTAGTGCGGCTGACAGACGCGGAACGGCATCGGTGCGCCAGTCGCATCAACGCCGTTTGCAAAGAGCCGTTCGCGCAGCGTGTACTCAATGCCGTGGTGCGTCACAGCGCCAATGTTCAAAATCCAGTTGTAGTAGCTCTATGTCCAGTTGCCAGAGTGTATGTGTGAGTACGCAGATCCTCCACCTGCACACTACAACTCGTCTATATGCATGCGCATGAGTAAGCCAACGTACCTTCGGCAGCAGGTCCGGGCGGAAGATGAACGCGTACATGATCGGCGAGTTGCTCAGTGCAAACAGCAGCTCGGACGAGTACTTGTACGGCGGAAGGACACCCGTCGCAGTCAAACGCCGGCCAACGACGTCGAGCATGCGCACAAAGATGTAGAGCGAGATCGTGTTGCGTCGCGCTTTCGAGTCGACAAACAGCGTGAGGCCAGCAACTGCACCGGCAATCGCGAGGTTCGTCTCGTCGCGTTTGCCGCCGCGGGCGACGCGCGCAGCGATCTCGGTCGCACGAAACACACCGACGAGACCACCAAAGAACGCGCCAAAGCGGATCGTGTCGAGTCGCAGCAGCAGTCGCGCAGCGTCGACGTAGTCGTACTCCATCGAGCTCCACTTGCGCGACGCGAGCAATAGCGCTGTGAACGCCTTGGCGCCGTATGCGTACAGAAACACTGCGAGGCCATGCATACGACACATGAGCAAGTGAGTGCGCAGCAAGCATGGTGCATAACTGACGAGACACATAGATACACAGTACGTACCTCGCGCGGCGGCTTTGAATGCTGCTTTCAAGTCGCGCTTGACCTCGTAGTAGTTGACTGTGAGCTGTGCGAGGTCGCGGCGCCGCGCAGCAGTGTGTTCGTCGTCTGCATCTGTGCTACGACGATCTACGTTGCTGTTGTCGTCGTCGTCAAAGCGAGCTGGTGTGCGTGCGTTCGGCCGCGCATCCGACGAGCCATCGCCACTACGCTTTTTCTGCTGCTGCTGCTGTTGGTGTGCGAGGCTCTCGTTGTGCTTCTCGAGCGCCTCGGCAGTCAATGGCGACGACTGCTGCTGTTGCTGATGGTGTTGTTGCTGTCGAGTCGGCTCCTTTCCTTTCGACTGGTGCTGCGGCGTCACAGACCGATCGACCGTGAAGAACGCCGAGTACACGCGCTCCATGGTGCGGCAGTGTTCACGCTAGCACGTGTGCTGTCAAGCGATCAGGGACTGCAACGAAGCTGCAAACAGGTGAGAGAAGAGATAGCTACGCACAAGTGCGCACGTGACGCAGCAGTTCCACGGACGCGATCCGCAGTGGCGTCAACGTCGAGGACCCGCGGCCAACGATGCCAGCGAAATGCAAACGCCAAACGTCATCAAGCGCAAAGCGCACGCACGCTCACGCCCAGATTGAAGAACGTCCGACGTTCGATGGAGCAAGAGCATCGAGTTTTATCACTATTACTCGTGGTATAGATTGTAATTATAATTGTAAATTGATCAATTATCAGTTAAACGATGCAGTATTAGCTAAATGTCTATCATCATTAAACAAAATCGACAAAATGACACAGTAACTAGTGGAGCACTAACAAATACAAAGAAGTGATGCATGGCAATAAATGATTATCGCTCAAGTGCGATGTGGCCCACTATCTTCGCGTAGGTGTCATGTGCCAAGACAAAAACAATTGGTTTGTGGTGGCGTATGGATTGGAGCGCGCATTGTACAAAAAAACGATGAATGAACGGCAAGCAACAGGCTGTCTCGAAGCTTGTGTTCTCCTTGTAACCTTTTCATGACCACCTACACACCGCGTACGATGGCACAGCCAAAAAAAGCGCAGCACACCATAATTCTTTTCTCCGAACGCTCGTTTAAATGAAATGCTGAAGTGGTTATGCGAATCAATCTTGTTCAGCGAAAAACTGTATATAGTTGTTGTAAATATTATTCAGTATATATTATTCAGACTATGCGATGTGCGCGTCATTGCGTACGTGAAGCTAAATATTTCAGCAAATAAGATAGACCATTTTTACATGCTAGCAGGCTCAGTGAGAGCAATTCTGCAATTGTAGATCTGAGTCAACGACATTGCGTCAGTCCAAAAAGGTTTCGCACTCATGCGGAGCGGAGGCAGCAGCGGAGGAATTACTCAAAAATACAAAAATTGACATAAATCCACACAGCCACACAGCTATCTGCTCAACTCTACCTTAGATAGAGAACCTTTATACATACAGAAATAGATAGAAATCTACACAACCGCACAGTTAAATGACCGCATTGAGTCTCCATAGAGGTTTTGCAGAAACCTGCTCGACGCGACCTCTACCTAAGCTCCGCAGCTAGTAAGCGCCTTGGCTTCGTGTGACAGATGATGGATGCTATCAATGTCTCACATAATATATCGGCTAGTCAATCCTGTATTGTGACCCTTTTTACAGATGATAAAAATAATCGAATTTTACCACTATTACTATTGGTGTACGTTGTATCTATGATAGTATATTGATCAATAGGTAGTTAAACGGTGCAGTATTAGCTAAATGACGCTGGTTGATTGCCTAACGTCGTAACCAAGCTATCTCGATAACTATAGCATTGTCAAATGTCAAGTCGTAGAATGGAGCATTTACTTGTGGAAAGTTAACCACAATGAGCGCAAAATATAAGTGAACGCGAATCCAGACTGTGTGGCTGCAGAGATTTTGCTGACATTGCCATAAAAATGGCGATCATTATTGTGGACGAAATGGAGCTTATGGCTCACGACGTGCGTGGTGTATCAGCTGCGCAAATACAGATCGACAAAGAGCTGATATGCTCGGTGATACGATACACGAACACACACAATTACACACGCGATGCCGTGTCTTTCATCCCGCCAGGACAGACGTTAACAATGGTTGGTGATGGCGTTATGGATCGGAGCTCGCATTGTACAAAACGGACGAGTGATATTATAGTTCTGGCCTGCTTACTAACTAGAAGGCAAATTTTTACACGACTACGCCGCGATTCGGATTACGCAGTCCACAAACCGTTTGCCTAGGACATCAGAGGCGTGGTCAGTTTATATCTCCGATCATAATACATTTGAGCACTGCTCACTTGCCACATGTACACAGATAGCAAGCAGTACAACACAATAAAAGCGCACGCAGAAGAGTCGTTACTTTTAGTCAAATCCATTCACATTGAAAAAAAAACACAAACTGCCATATTATTCGGCTGCCGGGCGTGGTTCATGTACTGCCTCGTCTCAGTTGGTGTCATAAATAGCTGGTCTCAATTGCCTATGACCATTCCAGAAGCTTAACTGGTGCGAGAATATAATCGTTTTCTTTCAAGCGAACTCTTTTATTTGTCGCGCTTATGATCCGGGTATCCAAGGTCATGCGTTCAATGCCGTGTCTTTTGTTCTGCCCGAATGTGATGGGGCTGCCCAGTAAGTTTATTGTGTTTCCCATGATCGACCACCACCAACGTCTCTCGTGTCAGTATCCAGCATCGAAATCCACACAGCCGCTAACTCTACTTTAGATAGAGGACCTATTTATACATAGGATTTTACCGTACAGTTAAATGACTACGTTGAGTCCGTAGTTTTGCAGAAACATGCTTGACGCGACCTCTTAATGCGCGCAGCAAAAGCGGATGTATCCAACCACCGGTGTGAGCCTTGGCTTGGTGTGACACGCGCTACACGCTGCATGCCATCTTGTACAAAGTAAACGTTTAAAACTAAAAAGTTCACATACCCGTGATAAACATGTTCAGTTTTTTTTGCCGCCGAAATATATTTGTTGTATTTTTCGCACTTATTTGTTTTGTTGCGATTATGTTAACCAGGTGTAATGTAATTGAAACACATTAAAACGTTTCACCTCTAATTTTTCATGTTTTTTCCCTTTCTGTTATTGCGTATGCTTTTTATTTAGCACATTCAACATTAACGCTTATTAAAGATATTCACTATTAATGAAATGAGCGGCGCTTTGAGTAGACTCCTAATGCACTTCAAATTTTATATGCAGCATTAACATCTCATCTGTTGGTTTGCGAATTGTTTATGACCCGAATAAATTGCTTTTGGTGCTCAATTTGGCACTGTTGGTCCTTGTGCTGCATGATAGTGTGTTTAGCATCGTGTAATACGAGCCTGCCATTAGAACAGTTCTTGTTTTTTGTCGCAATTGGCGCTGCCAATCGACATTTGCACAGCAATTGTCGCCGATTATGTTCACATTTGTGTGCTCACATTCTGCAAATGCGCAACATTGATTGTGACAACGAGTGACAATTAGGATTGCGCTGTTGCAATTTCGCAACGTGAGCAAGATGTAGTCACTATCGCGAGTGGAGGTCACGAAGATCTTGAGGTCTCACTTGAGTCATGCGACAATGCGCTGAATAACTGAGACCGTCCCGATTGCCTCATCTCGTTCACGCTGCAATCACGATGTGAGCTGCTCACTGCACAGAGATCAGCCAGTTGATCGAATCGGACTGGATCGGTTTGTCATTGCACGATGGAGTGAAGAGGCGCGCACCCCAACGACGAAGCCATGACTTCGCGCATAGAGCGACGTCTTGACGGCAGTTTGTGTTGGCAGCATCGATCTCGACTCGCGTGGGCAGACTTGCACACATCATTGGCTTCAACGCGCGCGCGTAGAGCCGCGACTGCAACCGTGATCAATGCCGGGAAGGTGCGTCTGCAACGCGACGACAGCTGGATGTGATCCCGTCTCGGTTTGGATCGGCTGCCCTGTCATCGTGCCTTCTCGCACGCACGTCTTGCATCGCATCGCGTCCAAAGCTCGTCGTGCGCCACACGCGCCTTACGGGTGGACTTGTATGGCAGCGCGCACGCACGGTCGTGCAATCCCTTCCCGTCGCTCGGTCTTTTGATCGCTTGTGACCGAGAGCAACAGCAGCAGCACGACCCGCTCTTGCGCTCGTCTGTGTCATTCGCACATTCGTCTCCTCGAGCTCAGCACGCGCTCAGCACGCGCTCAACGAACGCACACCAGATCGACTAGAACAACTCCACGGCGCCCCTCGAATTGCCAGTGGCGACGCGCCTCATGCCGCTCTGTCCGGATGTTTCGCTTGCAAAGCACAACCCGAAAGCGCGACTGAGCTGCGCCGCCACAGAAGTTGGGAGCGACTCGGAGCTGCAACTTGCGGACGATGACGAGAGCACCGACAGCAGTGTCGACGTGGCAGATGTCGCCGATTCGACAGACGCACTCGCGCTGTCGCCACGAGTGGTGAAGCGCGATGTACACACTGCTCTGCGCGCTGCTGTTCGAGGTGCGTGCGTGTCTGGATGCTATATTAGCTAGCACTTGCGTCGATCTCACCCACGGCTTGTGTCCTCGCTCTATCTCGCCACGCACAGCGTTCGTCTACGCGTACGGCGCCAAGACGGTCGCAGCGATCTTGCTCGCAGCACGCAAGCGTGGCGGTGCTGCACGTGCGCTACACCAACTCGTGGCAGCCGACAACGTTCGCTTCGGCGCGTTCATGGGCAGTCTCGTCGGTGTGTTCCGTCTGAGTGAGATCGCAGCGCGTGTGCTGCGCGGCAAGCGCGATGAGACGAACCTTGCGATTGCAGGCGGACTCGCGGGACTCACGCTGCTGCTCGACGCACGCGGACGGCGCACGACGATATCGCTCTACATCTTCATGCGCATGCTTGACATCGTCGGTCGCCGCCTCACGACGTCTGGCGTCCTACCATCGTATAAGTACTCGACCGAAGCGCTCTTTGCGCTCAGCAACTCGGCGATCATGTACGGCTTCTTCATCCAGCCCGCGACGATGACCAAGGTACGCTGCCGTCGTGTATGTCGCGCAGTTGCTCCGGGTGGTTGTATCACCCATGCGTCATGATCTCTCGCTCACACTAGCGCCTTTGTCATGCACACTCGTATCCGTTCGTACGCTAGGGCTACTACAACTGGGTCCTATCTGCCGGTGGACTCACGCACACGGGGCTGCAGCATACGATCCGAGAGCGCCTGCACAACGTCGTGGACGCCAGTGGCGCAGCGATCCCATTCCGCGCCTGTCAGCCGCACTACCACACGTACGCAACTTCACAGCATTCATCGTTTGCTCACTTGCTTGCTCTTGACGTCATACCTGCACTCGCTCACTCTTGGTGTCTGTGTTCACATGCTCCATGAACAGCGAGTCGTGCGCACGCCATGGCGTGAGCGAATGGATCCGCGGACTTGGCCGAGCAGCGCGCATGTACATCCCCGTGCACGTCTTGCCGGCGCTGCTCTTCAAGCTGCAGCAACTCAAGACGGCACCACAGACGTTCGCGACGACAGTGTCGCTCGCAGCGCTGCGATCGAGTATGTTCCTCACATCGTATCAGGTACTTACTACACGACGACGAAGTCTGTCTGCGTTGCGCGATAGAGTCGCAGTTGCTGTACGCACGCTCGTCAGTGTCGACTACTGCACTCTGCGCGTTGGACATGCTCGAGACTGACACTCTCCTCGCAACACTGTTGTGCACTATACGTCGTCAGACCGTCGCACAGCTCGCGATCTGTGCGATCCGCAACACGTTCAAGCGCGACTTTCACCTCAGCGGCTGGATCGCAGGGGTACGTGCGTGCAGACGTCTCGCATCAGTCCATCACAGCCATCTTGCTTCGCTCACTCGTGTGTGTATCTCTCTATGCCAATAACTGGTTGTGTTACGTACGATGGCTACGCTTTGCAGCTGCTCACTGGCGCGACGCTGTTCATCGAGTCACCGAAACGTCGGTCGGAGCTCATGCTGTACTGCGCACTGCGCGGCATGGAGATCGTGTGGCAGCTGCTCAAGCAGCGCAGACTCGTGCGCTACGTCCAGCACAGCGAAGTCGCGCTCTTCTCGCTCTCGCTCGCAGTGATCATGTCGAGTCCACCGCAGCACGTCAAACCGACGTACCTCAAGCTCCTGCGCTTCATCTTTGGCGCAACTGCGATCTAGCTCGTGGGCTGTCGTCGTAAGGTATGAAGTGGATCAACCAAGCAGCTGAGTACAAACAACCACTCACAACCACACAGACGCATGTATGGTCGGCAATAAGCCAAAGACGCATCGACAACTTCCAACCAAAGAGCGACGGAGGACGAACAGACTGTTGCTTACTACTCATGACACTGCTAAACGAACCAACGCACTCGTACGACTCGTACTCACTATCAGTTGCGTCCGACCAACACAAACAGCTCTTGCCATTGCCCCTCGCCATCATCACTGCAATTGCTAGATGAGTCGCGAGTCTCGGAACGACGCGCGCACGTCGGCAAACTCGCTGTTGCCACTGCTCTGGAAGTTCTCGGCGTTTGCATGACGACTGCCGGCATCGAGCTGTCCCACTTGCTGCGGATGTGACAGAGACGCAGGCGCTTGACGCCGCTCGCTGCCGCTGCGCTCCGACTCGAGGCCATGTAGCTCGCACAGCGCACATGGCTCTTCGATGCAGCTGATCTGGTGCAGGCGACAGCGATCGGCTGCACCGACGGCGAACTTCGCGCAATACACGTGGCGGCACCTGCGCTCGAGCGCATGGGTGGCGCACCCGCCGTCGCGCACGGCTGCAAACGTGCAGCCCTCGTACGCGCACTGGCATCGCGCAGCGTGCGCGTCGCAGAACTGCGGGCCGTCAACGATGTTCTCGCAGCCCGGCTGCCAGCAAAAGCTCGCGTTCGTATGCGCGTGACACAGCGCAGCCGATTGACCAGCGGCGGACTGTATGCACAACGGGAACCGACACGCAAGCGCCGTGCTGCGTGGTGCAGTCGCAGTCGTAGTCGCTCGCTCAGCAGCGTCCTCTTGCTGCCGAAAGTGGCGCTTGCACAGGCCCTTGCGCTGCGCTTGCTTGTCGCAGCCGTCGAGCTTGCAAAAGTACTTGCGCAGCTTGCTGGTGCCACCACTTGGACTCCGAGTACGCATTGATTGCAGTCGGTCAGTCGATGAGGATGTTGATGCGGATGCTGCCGGCAGTGGCGGCCGTTGTTGCTGTTGCTGCTGATGTGACCGCAGTGTGAGCTCGTCGACCGACAGTGCGCCGTCTTCAAACGACCGGAGATGCAGGTCGCACAGTCCGCCATTGATACCACCACGCGCACTGCAGTTGGACACGCGGCACGCACTCGTGCTTTTGCTAACAGCCGATGTCAGTGGCAGCGCTGCTGTCGCTGTCTTGGTCTGTGCAGCGATCGCGCTCGCCCACACCTGCTGCGGACTACTCTCGGGCTCGGGCTGCGCATTCGATGCAAAGGCAAACGACGTTGAGCCACTCGTACTCGCACTGCCAGTGTGTGCGTCAGTGGCTGCGACACTGAGCGGCGCAAACATGCTCTGGCAGCTCTCGCAGTACTCGCGTCCAAACGCCTCGCGCGAACAGATCGGATTGCTGCACGGCGAGCTGCTGCTGCTGTTGCTGCGGGCAGCACGGCTGTCAAACAGACGTCCGACTTGTTGCTGTTGGACATGGTTGTGCTGATCGGACGCCTTATTGTGAAGCGTGAACAGCCGCTGTCGTGCTTCGCTCTCGCCATGTGACGCTGGTGCCGACGCACCGCTCGACAGCGGCCGGCTGTGCGGACCCACTGCTGCGTACGCGCCGATGTTCGCAGGCAACGACGCATCGGTATACATGCTGCCTGCAACACCTGCGTAGTAGCTCTCGAAGCCAGCTGCACGACCATCGCTGAATGGCGGCATCGGTCCTGCGTACCGACCGAGAGCACCACCTGACACCTGCTGCTGCTGCTGCTGTTTGAGATGTAGCAGACACACGCCAGACGCGTACGACGCCTGTATACAACCGATTACAGAGCACTGCGTGCACTCAACGTCGCGGATTCCGCTTGCATCAACACTGTCGATGCCAACACCTGGGCTCTTGGCACCGCCGCCATTGCCGGCGTGGAACTTGCACACGCCAGAGGGTTCGGCGTGTGCGCTGCAGTCCAGGACACTGCACACTGCTGTGACTGACCCGCCCGCTGCTATACTTGATGCGGTTGGTATAGGCGGCGGATCGCTTGGCAGCTCCGCAACGTTCGTACTGCCATCGACTGCCGCGTCCACATTGCTTACGCCGTCGCGTTGGACATTGTGCTTCTCGTAGTAGTGAACGGTACACAGTCGATCGCGCTGCGAGTTCTTCGTACAGCCGTCCTGCGTGCACTTGCGCACATCATTCTGGAGTCGCGCAAGGATCTCATCGTACGTCTCGCTGTTGCTGGTACTACTGCTGGTACTCGTCGCATGGAGCTCTTCGGCTTGCTTTGCAATCAAGTTGCCGTGTGTGCGGCACAGGTGATGCCGCTGCGAGTGCTTGTTGCAGCCTGGGTAGCTGCACATGGTGTACGCGCTATTGAGTCGGCGCTTGTTAATGTGTTTTGGCAACCGACCGGTTGCCATCAACAACTTTTCGTGGCCGCGGCAGTACCCACGGCCCTGGTCGTTCTTGAAACACCCAAATGTGCGGCACACTGGGACATTTTGCGCACGGTTTGCAAGCACTTGGTGCAGCGCATCTTTGCCGTCTTGCAAGTGCTTCGCGCACATGGACGAATTTGCATTTGCGCGATTGCGGCAACCGGGAAAGCCGCACGGTGCAACAATCACGTGGCGATTGCAAAACTTGCCGTACGCCTGCGCAACGCGTGCGCGGTTTGGGCAATTGTAGAACTGGCACTTCTCGGTCTTGGCATCAATCTTTTGCTGCCGCAAGTCCGGTTCCGCGCGACTTGCGTCAATGAACTGTGCGTACTCGCTGCTTGGATTGACACTTGGACCGGTACCGACACTGCTGCTCTCGGACGCAACGCTGTCGTCGCAACCGCCGCCACTTGCACTCGACACAGTGCTGCTCGAGCGCCGCAGTCGACTTGATTCAAGGTCGCCAATGTCGCTGCTGCTGCTGCTGCCACCGAGCAGGCTGCCTGCTATTGTTACAGGTGCGATGTCGGCGCGATGGAGCGGATGCTGCTGGAGATGATGCGCAGGCGGTGGCGACGATCGAGCGCGTCCAGCGATGTGCGCAGGCGCACTACTGACGTGGTGGTGATACGCCGTCTTCATTTCACCCGCACTGCTGCTGCTGCCGATGTGCATATGGTCACCGAACGGCGCCATCTCAAAGTGTGAGCCCATGACTGGCATTGCCAGATTGCTGCTCTCGATGTGTCCACTGCGGTGGCTGTAAGCGTCCATACCTGCGCTATTGCTGTTGCTGGCGCTTGCAACAACGTCGCTAAACTCGAACTCAAGGCCGCTCGGCTTGCTGTACGCTGCGACGTTGTTCGGGTCCGCCATGGCTTGTGCGCGCCAGTACGCTGCGCTGCCGTCGTGTGACGTCGGTCCCATTGGTTGCTGGTGCTGCTGATGGTGAGGCTGTTGATGGTGCTGTTGCTGCTGTTGGGACTGATGCTGGTGTGGCAGTGGGTGGTACGCGCGGATCGACGACTCCATGTCGCTCATTGTCATCGTGAGTCCGAGATTGACGTTCATATTGAGATACGGCGGTGGTGGCGGTGACGGCAATGGATGGTGCTGTTGGTGATGCTGTTGGTGTTGATGCTGTTGGTGTTGATGCTGTTGGTGCTGCTGATGCTGTTGGTGCTGCTGATGCTGTTGGTGTGGTGGTGGTGGTGGCATCTGATTCACACCAAACGGCGTTCGTAGCTGTGACTGCTGATGTTGTTGTTGTTGTTGCATGAGCGCGCGACGGCGTTGAAGCTGTTGTTGTTGCTGTTGCTGCTGATGTTGTTGTGGAGGCAGTGCACCAGCACCTAGATTCCCTGCCATTCTATTCTGCTGCTGCTGCTGCTGCTGTTCGTCGTATTGCTGCTGCTGCATCGACACCTGCGTGTGTGGGCCGCAGGAGTGTGGCGGCGACGACAGCGCTCGACACGTTGCTAGCTCGCTCGCACACTGCTTGGTGGCGAGGGACGGGGAGATCCACTCGCGTCCAGCGTCCAGCGCCTTTGCGTGCTGTTGCCTGCTTGACTCGCGTTGTGAGAGTGTGCGAGAGACAGCAGTGGGTGTGAATATGCTGTCGCGAAAGCGAAAGCGAGCTGTCGAGCGCATGCTGGTTTGGTCATGCCTGTTGTGCGCGTATAAACGATCCACGGTCTTTTTGTATGGGAAGCAGCGTGTTCGGAATTTTATCTTTCGCCGCACGCTGCGAATCCATACTCGACTGCTTGTGCTTGTGCTTGTGTGCGAGATCAGCTGCAAAGGCACTTGCGTGATCCACGATTAAGCACGACGACTGATTTCTGCAAGACTCCAGGACACTCGTGATGCAATGTGCGTGAGAGGCAAACACTCGATCAACAGCAGCAGCAAGTGCTGTTGTCACGCAAATCAGCTGTTGTTCACTTGCCATGTTCCTGCAATCGGTAGCACCAACGGTGACAAATGAAAACTACGTTTTGGTCAAAAACGGCAGGTCGCATTTCTGAAGCCACTCACTCGCTTGAAGCAAAACACGAACAAGTACAGCAACGAGTGCGCGCGTATGTGTCTGTGTGTGCTGGTATTGCAGGCAGTACCAACTTGTTTGTCGAGCACTGGTTTAATGGATGCTAAGTGAGGATTACACAGCACACTCAGACAATCACAGGCTGTGCAGAGTGATACCGAGAACTCAAGCGAGAATGAAAACGGGAGAATGCGAGAGGGAAAGAAACCAAAAAATCGAATGCTCAGAATGTAATTTTGGATACATTTTGGACCCGATTCTGTGCGAATGCTCGACACCAAGCATACAAAGTCGCAGTGCGGACTACTGGCGCATCCAAGGTCATTCTGCTGTTCTTTCTGTTCTGGCATTTGCTTCCTTGGTGGTCGCTTTCGTGATTGTGCGCCTGAGAGAACGACTTGAGTCACCAGTGTTTTGCGAGTAGACGCATGGAGGACGCTGTCGCTACGTACCTACCAGTCAAGCGACCACGCAAAGTGGACAGCGAGAGTACACGAACACAAGTCGGCAAAATGTTTCGATCATTGATCACTTGCTCGCTTGTAAACTGGCTGGTCACATATGCGCTTGCACCCGTAACAACGCAGCTGCTGTTGCATGTGTGTGTGACGAAGATGCAACTTGACCAGCTGATGTCGCGATGTCCGCTCGAGAGACGAGCAAATTTAGTTGTGAGCAACAGCTACAGATAGACAACAACAGCATAACGCTGCTTGATACAGTGAGCTACATCGACAATCACGCTCTGTCATAACAGAACCGACCTACATGTTGCTCTGATGCGCGTTATAGCAGCAGAGATACAATAGCGTGACGAAACTCGCGATCAAAGTCGAGGATAACAGCAAACGGCATCGACAATCGCACTTCGACTTCATTTGTTTACTTCAGATTGCACGATTATTAAAACTAACTGACGTGTACGAAAAAATACTTGCAACATGACGCTTGCATTTATTCAACTACAAAAACATTTGAAATTATTATACGTAAGACCTAACTCTTCAGTTTGTACACGTATACGACTTCAAAATACAATAATTTACTCTCCGTGATTAATTGCTGCCGCGAATGTTCCGTTTTGTGTCGTATTTCCGTCCCCATGGTAAGTTGTTTGGGTACGGCGTAGCACATTGTTTGAGCACAATTAGTGTTCTCAGAGAAGCACGCTGATGCACTTGTGATTTTGTTATTGCGCGCAGATCAGCTTGACTTTCGATTCACATATATATAATTATCTTAATTCGACGTCAAGAACTACGGCATTTGGTGATACCAGACTCAATTGCGTTATCTCTGCACTTTGTCGGCTTAACAGGTCAATCACGTAATCGAAAACCATCATGTGCGCTAAAATGATGTACACCAACCATCAACGCTTCTTTAAAAATAAAGTCAGAGACAAAAATGAAGTCCGACCTCATTAAGCCCGTTAACTCAACAATGTTTTTTTTCGAGTAAATTTTCAATGGATCAAGATTCCAAAATTCAATATAAACCTGCATCGCATATACTTAGTCTTCAGATAATTTGATGGTGTATCCAACATCAATTTTTAGTAGCAATTGCAAGAAAAAAACTGATATCGTCTTCCGCATGCTGATTCCAAAACGTCTGTGGCTACGTGTTGATTCCAAATCGTCAGTGGCTGCGAGACGTACACACGAATGTGGAAATACTTCAAATCCCTACAGCTGGCAATAAACACGCAACATCTCAACTCACGATAGTTAATAATTGAAATGCCTTGGCGTCGTTTTTGTAATCGTGTCATATGTCAAATCTCGCTAGCAACTGTGAGCCCATTAACGATTTACGGATAGATGAGTGTTGTTTAAATTCCGTCATTTTGTCACGCCAATTCGATTGGCGGTCAAGATACAAAATGTACATTTCGACAATGCTCTTAATTGAGTAAATTAATATTTAGCTCACTAGTCGAAAGCGTGCGCCATGATTTAAACGACATAATGCAGCCTGACATAGCGAGGTACCCGAGAGCTCGGTGATCGACTGGTTTGCGTTCTTGCGTTCTGTGTGCTCGCAGGAGCATCGCCGCGTCGAGTTGAGTAGTGTATAGAGAACAAGAGTTGCTGTATTCTTGCCTGTGGTTTGAATAAATAGATAGGAGGAATCGGACATATCGTCGCGTTTGACGAGGATTCGTCATCCTGAATGCTTGCTATTCGACGGAGTCGTTTCGGGCGCGTCGTCAAGAAAGGCAAGAATTGTTTTGAAATGGCTGGTCGTCTCGTCAGGTGCACTTGTGTATGTAAGGAGATATGTTTTCTACGGGCGCTTTGCACTCGCACCATTCACCATTCATAACTTTCCGGCTACAAATGCGCATAACCGGATGAGCGCACTGGCTTAGCGTTATTTGTGTAAAGGCATTTGAGGTATCTTTTAAGTGTAAAAAATTTCAATAGTTATTTTATCGACTTTATTAATCGCCTTTTGAAAGTTGCAAAAATGGTTTTTGAAAATAGTAAGCGAAAGTGTGGAACCGCTTTCAAGGCTCCGCAATATGCATTGGTTAGTCAAATGGAGGCCTTTCGCGTAAATTTAGTTAATAGATCATTTCAAAACGGTGCACTCGTACCAACGACATCCACCAGTCATAAAACCTGCCTTATATCGCACCAACCGTACGTGCCAGTAACAATTGCGCACAATTGGAGGACAGCACTGTTGCTTCGTCATTCATGCAGATTTGTTTGGTATGCATCGGGGAAATGCAAAAACCATTAAAATGCTTTGCAGTTATTGTCATCGTCACTCAAAAGGTCTAATTTGAATTGCAAATTGACGTATTTATAGGAGGCTCGCTAAATAGACCCCATTTGTGTAAGTCAGACTGTATGCGTGTCTCCATTTTAGGAATACGTTGAATATTAAGAGTCAATCAAGTGCGTTTTAAGAACAAACGCTCCGTTTGCCCACTATAGTATGGGCAAACACTCACGTTTTGGCGTAAATTTAACGCGGCTGTCTAAACGCAT